>JASKMD010000003.1:6710380-6794559 GCA_030144725.1 Haematococcus lacustris
ATCAGCAATCTGCAGACGGACCTCACAAGGGCACAGGAGCAGGTGGAGCAAGCGCAAAGTCGGGTAGAAGAGCTTGAACAGGAGGTGAATAACCTGCGAAGCTAGTTGGAAGAACGATAGAGACACCGTTGCTCCTGCTGCCACTGCTGCTGCCACTGCTGCTGCCACTGCTGCTGCCGTTGCCGCTGGCTGCTGCAAGATGTCTGATAACCTCTGCTGCTGCCGCTGCTGCTGCTGCTGCTGCTGCAGCTGCCGCTGCTACCGATGCTGCCGATGCTGCTGGATTGGTGATAACCTGTGCTGCACAATTCCTGTTAACCTCTGCTGCTGCTGCTGCTGCTGCTGTTTGGCAGGTGGCGCCAGCGCAAAGCCGGGTAATGGAGCTTGAACAGGAGGTGAAGAGTCTGCGGCTCCAGTTGGATAAGCAGGAGGCACGCCGTATCCAGGCGCTCTTGACAGCCATGCACACGGTGAGCTGGTAGGCCTGTTGTTGCTTGCCGTCAAGTCATCAGCTTTTGCTAAGATATCATGACACCCATCTTGGCTGCTAGCCATCTTCCGTCCTGGAGTCCATGGCCAGCTGATGCATTGCTGGTACTGTTGTGGGCCATGGTGATGGTGATGGTGATGCGCTACCATCTGCCTCTAGATCATGTAGCTGCTCTTCTGAACCTGCACCAACTCTCACTGGTTCCCACAGAGACTTGCTGGCTGCCAACTTGGGCTGCTCCCTATCGCGCATGTTGTCACAAGCAGTCACACACATATGTTGAGGCATTCGTGCAAGACATGCCGACCTGCTCCCACAGAGTCAGCCAAGCGCTGCACCCCCACCCCAGCTGGGAGATGGAGCTGGGACCTCAGGCAGCACCCAGGTTGGTGGTCTGGGACCGCAGGGTCAGTGGGCATCTGGCTTGAGGTGCTAGTGGGTGGCAGCTGGGTAGCATACCATGGACTTGAGACGCGGCAGGTGGGATCACCCCAAACACTCCCAGCTCTGATAACGGCGTCCCTGATGGCTAGCCATGATGCATTGGCTAAATAAGGATGTCAGAAACAGCTCTAGTAACAGCGCCCTGATGTGTCAGACGCACATGCCATGATACCATGCCATGATACACAGACCAACGGAGGGTTCAAACGAGGAGCTCGTACATACCGTTGCTTGCCATGCGGGTGGTGTGCATGATGGTGTGCAGTGCACAGTGGGTGGCTGGCAAAAGAGAAGCCTATCGAGACTAAAGAATGCTGCTGCATGGTGCATGCAGGCAAGCGAGGAACCCGACACTCCACCCCTAAGAGACCTTCCCAGTGGCCCCGACCTCTCCCCAAGCAATCCACTCCCATCACCCGCTAACCTCCAGCTCCAGCTCCCATATGATGTTGACAAGAAGCTGGTCGGCATGACGCAGCTGGCCCTGGATTGCACGCTGGTGGACTTGGGCATCGCTACACAGGGCGCAAGCGACAAGCAGATGTGGGTGAGCATCGCGCAGCACTTGCTGTCTGAGGACAAGGCTGTTCTCGCAGCCAGCACCATAGCTGGTCTCAAGCACAGCCTGCGTATCACTGCGAAAAAACCTCGCGATTGCTGGGAGGAGCTCGTGCGGAGGGCGTGGGAGAAGGATAATGACGGCGTAAACTATGCAGTGAGGCGCCAATCGTGGGTTCACACCAAGCACGGCAAAGACGAGATCAGGGACATTCTGTTGACATTGGGGTATGTACATGAGGTGGCGGCACTCGGACCCAATCCCAGCGAGGATATGTGGTGCAACCTGGCCGATAAGCTTCTGAGGCCGCAGATGGCTGCCTGAGCGTAGCCTCAGCCAATCAGCCAGCATCACCTTTTGACCACCATCTGCCAATCCCTCATCCTTGTGTCTGCCTGCTGTCTGCAACGGTGCCTGTTCAAACCTGACGGACTCAGCCTAGCAATACTGCGAGCATTCCGCGCAGTAGCTGTGCGGTGAGTATAAATGGACCTGTGTACTTGTGTGGCATGGGCATACATGTATGCTTATGAGACAAGGGAATGCATAGCTCACTAAACAACACTGTAGAGGCACTGGCGGCCACATGAAGGGACCTGGTTTGATGACTCATTGGCTGACTTGACTATGGCGAGTGCGAGCAGCAGCTCTCATTAAGTTAGGTTGGCCTGCACGCCCCTGGACTTGTGCTACAGGGCAGCAGTGGTGACATGCCAGGCGATTGATGCATTGCAACACAGAGCCCCTTTAGGTTGTCCACACTTGTCCAGTGGACAATGTCCACACCCTTATGTCAAGACATCTAGGCAAGGTGTTCGTCTATGGGTAAGCTGGTGTAGCCAGGTTTTCAAGCTATCCACACTTGAGCACTGATGCCCCACTGCACACAAGGTGATGAGCTGGTGAGATGCCACAGGGCAAACAGGGCTGTAGTCCGACGTCAACACTGCCGGAACATATTATGGAGGTTTTATGGAGTTCCCCAGGCCGCCAGCCAGCGCACCGCCCCTGCAGCACCCAAGCAGCTGCCAGTCTGGGTGGTCATGGAAAGCAGTGTTGTGAAAATTTCAGATTTTCATTCAGATTTTCAATGAAAATTTTCATCTGAAAATCTGAACGTCTTCACTGAACATCTGAAAGTGCCGGGTGCTGCCCCCGGTCAGATCGCAGATCGGGTGTTGCAGAGTGATTGGCTGTGCTGTGATTAACTTGGTTGGCTCCAGCGCGCTACAGCCACAGCGGAAGAAGCGCAAGCCAGAAAACGCCACAGATGGCGGATCCACGGACAGCATGGACGGCTTGCATCTTTTAAAATGGCTTGCATGTCTGACCTTTGGCAACCTAAGTATTTCTGCATTTCAAACAGTGCAGGCCTACAAACAAGTCGCGTTTGAAAGGATAGGCTGAGAACCAGCGGCATCCGCTCAGTTTCACTGACGATGAAACTCTTTCAGTTTTTCAATGAAACACTTTCATTTTCATTGAAAATCTGAAAATTGAAAATCTGAAAATCTGAAGATTCACAACACTGATGGAAAGGGACGCCTATGGTCACCCCCGCCATTGGCTGCACCCCTGATAAAATCTTTCTAGTTTTTACGAGTGTTACAGCGATTCTCGCGCAGGGCAATGCAGCTCGTTAAAGCGAAGCTAGCGGGCTGCTCGGGCTGATGTGCACCTGTGCCGGGGCGGGCGGGGGTGCTGAGAGATTAGGTCGCGCTGTGTTGGGAATAGCCTACTTAGTGGGGCTGTGATCAGAGAACAGCTATCGCGCTCAGCGGCCCAGCTTTTCAAATGTTTGAATTTTTGTACCCCCCCTGACATGTGTTCTAGTGCTGTTGATATGCTTGAGAGTGCTGGTGTGGCTTTTGGGCTGTCCTTGCACCACAACAGCGTGCAACTCGTGTCGCGTCACCCCATGTCAGTTTTTTTATGTTTTTTACTTTCTTGACAATTTTCCACTGTCCAACCAGGACGTCAAATGATAAACTGCCAGTTCTGTGCTGCTCCTTGTGTGGCTTCAAACGTCTAATCAGGACAGAAACGCGATGTCATCATGTGTGGGCCGTTTCATGAGTGGGCGGTCAACTTTTTCCCAGCTCAGTTTCTACATGTTTTTGACCAATTCTTGCTGCGCGTGATTGCTCGGAAGTCACAGGTATCAATGATCAGAGCATCCTGCCAATTCGCAACTTGGCAGCAACTTGCACATGGCACAGGTTCATCAGCAATCCGCCGTCGCGGTCACGCCCTTAGCTTGAGAGAGGGTATCGATGTGTGCTGGGACGCAGCATCACTGTCGCGTGCTGACTTGAAAATTTGACATGTCCGTCGCGGGTTGGGGGCCAGCCACCCGGCAAACCGCTGGGGCTGGCTGCACTCTATTCGGGCCATCAGCAGCTCATCGCACTAATCGGCGGCCTCATCCGTGCAAGGATGAGAAAGTTTTTATCTCTTGAGCCAAGGGAGTGCAGCCAATGGCGTGCAGCCAATGGCGGGGGTGACCCTATGCACAATTCACCAGCCTGCATCAAGCAGCTCATTTACCCTATTCAACATGGAACATGGTGTTGTCTGTGGGTAATCTCACGCAGCTTCAATTCAATTGTTGAGTCCTCGATTGCACAAAGGGTGGAGCATTCCCTCCCAAGACCACTGGAGACCCTGTCATAACTAGGGATACAGAGCGTACATGGACAGCCCCCAACTCCTTGACATATGGCATAGACTACCCCGACATATGACCACAGCATCTGCGCCTTCCACCTACCTGCACTATTGCCTGACCCCTGGGCTGTGGGCGTACATGGGCTCCAGCACATAGCGGGCCATGATGGGGATGTGGTCGGACCCCCACTGAGGAGCTGGCAGGCCCATGGGCAGGCAGCTGATGCATGGCGGCGCAAGCACGGCCTCTGGCTGCATGCGCCACCTCACTCCCTCACTGCCTCCCCCTACGCCCTGCCCCACCTCAGGTTGCTCGTGATGGTTGTCCCTGCCACAGCCCTGCTTGCTGCTCCCACCAGTGCCATCCTGCCCCAGGCCCCATCCCAGACCATCCAGGCTGATTATCATGCTGCTGCTGCTGCTGTTGTTGCTGCTGCTGCTGTTGCGGTCCTTGCGTTTGTCAGGCTGTGTGGGGTGGCCAGCCTGGGTGCCAGGGTTGGGCTCGGGGCAGGGCTGCAGGCTGTGAGGGGTGAACCACAGGTAGTCGCAGCAGCCGTGGTAGCCGCCATGGGTGGAGCTGAAGGCGGGCTCGGCGCCTGAGAATGGAGCACAAGGGGGAGGTAGGTGCTGCGTGTGACTAGCATGTGACTCGCCTCGTGACAAGAGTGGAAAGAGGTGGGAGGGAGGGCGGGAGGGCATAAGAAGGCAAGCAGGTGGGTTGAACAAACGGCTGGGTGGTTGCCAGCCCAGCTTCAGTTCATTGGGAGGGCAGGCTGGCACGTGGGTACGTATGAAGCATTGCGCCCAAAGCAAGCAAGCAAGCAAGCAAGCAAGCAAGCAAGCAAGCAAGCAAGCAAGCAAGCAAGCAAGCAAGCAAGCAAGCAAGCAAGCAAGCAAGCAAGCAAGCAAGCAAGCAAGCAAGCAAGCAAGCAAGCAAGCAAGCAAGCAAGCAAGCAACGTGGTGTGGGAGTGGGCTGGTGGTGGGAAAAAGGGCAAGAAATACAACTGTGTTCAGCAGCAGCAGCAGCAGCAGCAGCAGCAGCAGCAGCAGCAGCAGCAGCGGCAGCGGCAGCAGCAACAAGCAGTCTATGGCTGACACACAGCTTCCCAACCCTCCTCAACCCTTGCCCCCAACCCTTGGCCCCCTCCCTGGCCCCCTCCCTGGACCCCCCCAGCCATACCTGTAGCTGCTTTATAAGAGCTGAGGACCTCCAGGGGGTGGCGGGCCAAGAACCCTCCACCCGCTCCGCCAACCCCTCCTCTCCCCTGCCGCCTCCCCCCCTGCTGCCCCGCCTGCTGCCAGGCCACACAGCTCCTGACAGCCTCCTCAGCTGCTGCAGGGCCTAGGGCAGAGCGCAGGGCAGCCGCCCCCCAGCCCGCCTCCCCCTTGCCTGCCTCCCCGCAGGCCCAGCTCTGTAGTTGGTGCTGCGCAGACTGCAGCAGCGCTGACAGCCCCCGACTCAGCAGGCTGCTGCTGCTGGAGGAGTTGCGGCTGCTGCGGCTGGGGCGGGGGGTCAGGGTGCTGGCTGCGTCAGCAGGGGTGGGTGGTGCTGGGGTTGGGGTGGCGAGAGTGGAGGTGGTGCTGGCCACCGGGGTGCTGAGAGGGGCAGCGGTGGAGAGGTGGAAGGGAGAGCTGGCTGCGGCTGCAGCAGCAGTGGGCATGGGGAGGTCCATGGAAGTATGAGAGCACTTGATAGAGGGGTGGGAGGGGTGGGAGGGGTCAGGGGGTGGGGCAGGCAATGCTGGGGCTGAGGTGTGGAGGTTAGGGGCGGAGGAGGAGGGGGCAGGGGTGGGGTGGGGTAGTGGGTGGCCTGGCTCCTGCCCTGCAGCGATCTGCAGGCCCACAGCCAGGTTTGAGCGCAGGGCCCGGAAGTCTGCTGGCGTGCCCCAGTTCTTGCTCTGGCCTGCAGCACGCAGCAACAGCCTCGACCCCCTCAGCCGACTGTTGAGCCAACTGCCCGGTTGCGCTCCTCACTGTGCGCTGTGCAGATTCAGCGCAGGCCCAGGGGCACAGACCAGCGGCAGGGCAGGGTGGTGCTAGTCGATGAGTTCCGCACCAGCCGAGTCAGCTGACATTAGCCTGTGCAATTGACTTTAGGTTAAGCTCTTTTTCACCATTCAGGTTCCCGGACACGTTTTTCACGTTTGACCAGACTTGTGAAACTAAACGTGAAAGTGGACTTTTAGCAACGGTTTAGGTTCCAAGACATCGCAGCAGGCCCATGCCCTGGTGGTTTCATTCAGATGCGATCTCGAGGGTCAAGGGCACCTCAGGTGTCCCTGGAGGTGCTGAAGGTTAAGGGTTGTGAACTGTTGAGGTGGTGAGGAGTGAGGGCACAGCAGCCCTATCCATCCTCCAAATCCACAGAGGTCAGGGAGGTCAGGGAGGGCCGTGAGGGCCGTGAGGGCAGGGAGGGCCGGGAGGGCCGGGAGGTCAGGGAGGTCAGGGAGGGCTCACCGCTGAGGGCAGTGCGCTGTGTGGTCATCAGGTCCAGGCTGCCCTGCTCCATGAACTGATACAGGGGGCTGGCGGGGCAGGTGTTGAAGTCCCCGGCAATCACCACCAGGCAGCTGTGCGGCTGGCCTGAGGTCAGGGGGCAGGGCCAGGCAGGATAGGGCAGGGTGGTATGAAGCGGGGAGGTACAACAGAGCGGGACCAGGTAGGCAGGGTCACTCCAGGGTCACTCTCAGTTCCAGGGTCAGCACGGGGGCCAGGGCCAGGGCCAGGGCTCCAACCAGGACCAGCGGTGAGGCCAGGGTCAGGTGCTAGGCGGAGGTCAGATAGTTGGGGTCAGGTGGAGTCGACCCTGGGTTAGGATTGAAACAAGTGAAGCATCAACCTGGCCCTGCCCCCCCTGCCCTGCCCCCCCTGCCCTGCCCCCCCTGCCCTGCCCCCCCTGCCCTGCCCCCCCTACCCTGCCCCCCCGGCCCTGCCCCCCCGGCCCTGCCCCCCCGGCCCTGCCCTCCCGGCCCTGCCCCCCCGGCCCTGCCCCCCCGGCCCTGCCCTGCCCCCCCGGCCCTGCCCCGTCGGCCCTGCCCCCCCACTCCAGCCAACCTGACTCAGCCTCAGCAGCACACCTAGCTGGTGAGCAGCAGTAAACAGCGTGCGCGCCTGACCCAGCTTCACGTGCCCCTTATCCGGGTCAAAGCACACGTGTGTGTTGGCTACCACCAGCTGTGGCGGTTGCAGCGGTGGTTGGTCCAGTTGTGGGAGTTGGGGTGGTTGGGCAGGTGTGGAGGTGTGGTCGAGGTCTAGGCGGGAGGGCAGCAGGGGGGGCTGCTGAGTAGGGGGAGCGGTGAGGGGCCTTGGGCTGGGGCTGGGGCTCCGGCCAGGGTCAGCAGCAGGATCACCGCCTGGTGAACGCATCGCCAGGCGCAGCAGCAGCGCTACATTGTCCTCCAGGTCAAACTCCGCAAAGCGCAGGGGCACCTCTTCCAAGCACTGCCAGGCCAAGGCGCAAGAACAGGGGCACAAGAACGTCAGCAGCAGCAGCATTGACAGCAGCAGCAGCAGCAGCAGCAGCATCAGGGGCAGAGATGGGTCAAGGCGGTGCTGCGGCCGTACCACGCTAGGATTCCTTACCTTGCAAGTAAGTGAGGTGGGTTGGCTGAAGAAGAGATAGGGAGGAGGAGGAGCAGGAGAAGGGGCAGGATACACACGCCAGTCCAGTGAGGGGGCCATGGGGGTAGGCTGTCTGGCTCCCCTGACACCTGACGTTGCGACTCCTCACCACCACCACCCCCGGCCCTACCCTCAGCCCTGCTCTGGCCCCTCGCCCCTCCCTGCCCACACCTGAAGCTTCTCCCGCCGCCAGAATGTGGCGCAGCCGTCTCGGCGCCACCCCCCTCGGGGCAGGTATGCCCCCTGGTACCTGCGGTCAAGAGCCCAGGGGATTGGGGCCGGGGCCAGTGGCCAGGTCAGGTCCACTTAGGCTGTGGCTGTGGGCCTCACCCTGCCTGGCCTTGTCATGCAGTCTTTCCTGCTGCTGCACCTGCTGCTGCACCTGCTGCTGCACCTGCTGCTGCTATTGCAGGTGCTGCGATCACCAGCCACTGCAATGCTTAGGAGGCGCATGCTGCCGTGTGCTTCTGCTAGCCCCCGGGACCTCACCCTGCCTGCGACAACTCCTCCTGCAGATCCTCAAAATGCTGAACCTGCAGCAGCAACAGCAGCAGCCGCAGCCGCAGCAGCTGCAGTAGCAGAAGCAGGAGCAGCAGCAGCAGCAGCAGCAGCAGCAGCAGCAGCAGCAGCAGCAGCAGCAGCAGCAGCAGCTGCAGCTGCAGCAGCAGCAGCAGGAGCAGCTGCAGTAGCAGCAGCAGCCATGGAGTCCCAACATGAGCTCGGCACCCAGGCAGGCAGGGCCCAAGCCAGGAGGAGTAGGAGGCAGCAGGGGTCACAGCAGCTGGCTGGGCCATGTCAGGGCTGCCTCAACGCTATCACAGGCTGCTGAGGACTGCTGCAGAGTCGACCGGCATGATGAGTACAGCTCCTGGCCTCAGCCTGCTGTAGGTTTGCGTGGGGCAAGGCTGCTGCAAGGCCAGGGGATACAGGGTGAGAACTGAAGGGTGGCTGAGCAGGCCCTGGCTGCGGTGTAGCATGAGGAGCTCCCTCAAGGCTGCTGCATAGCTTGGGGCGAGGTCTGAGGGATGGCTGTGCAGGCCTCAGCCGCGGTGGCGAACTACATGCTGCAAGCTAAGTGTCAGACTTTAATTTGATGGCTGATGGCGCCCCTTAGGAGGCTGCCCACATGGTGAGGGCAGCCCTACGCTGCTCAGGCTCTCAGGGCCAAGGCAACTTCAGGATCTCAGGGTGAGGGCTGAGGGGCTGGCTGCAGGGATAGAAGCCCTGACTGTGCGAGGAAGAGGTGCCATGGAGGGTCAAGGCAAGGGCCATGGAGGGTCAAGGCAAGGGCCATGGAGGGTCAAGGCGACCTGGCCCTGACGTGCTGTCCTCAGCAGGGTTGGTTGGGTCCATGCTGGGCACTACCGAGCATTATTGCTGATGGCTCTAAAGCCTGGGGTGATGTTTGAAGCAAGGTACGGCACTGCTGCTCTTGCTGCTGATGGCTCTGGCCAGCTGACTCTGGTCATTGGCTGCCAACCAAACTATTGACCAGGCTGTGGGCCTTGTGGCGGACTGCATGCTGTAAGCTTCATGTCAGGCTATGATTAGCTGGCTGACGTGAGGTCCAGTCACTACAAGCATGGTGTTGGACTGAACTTTTACCGGCTGATGAGAGTGGTGCTGCATGGTGCCGTTCAACCTACACCCAGAGCCACCATGTGCCGAGTGATGTGGGAGCTTTTGGAGCTGTATTCTTACTTTCCCCGGAATGTAAAGGGATATATAGCAGAGGGGCATGTGTCGGCCATGGCTTGCACATACAACACCAGCAACAAATGCAAGGCAGGCTGGACGAGGCAGGGAACAGGGCGCCAGGAGCTGAGGGAACAGGACTGGCTGAAGCCACTGGAGTCGCTGTGCGGGGAGTGCTGTGGGAGGTGACAGCAGCAGCGCATGAGGTGGCCATGGCTGATGCACCAGCTACCCTCTGCCTGTACCTCCTGCAAGCACACGATGTCGGGCCCCCAGTGTAACAGCTCTTTTACAAGCAGGGGAAAACGGTGCCGCCAGGACAGGCAGTAGGCAGGGGCGTCTGGGTACAGCTTCTTGGCGTGGTTGCGAGCCTGGCAGGGCACAAGAGAGGTGAAGCAGGTGTGGCCGTGTTTCCCTACAAAGGCCCTGCTTGATAGCACCTACATAGACGTCAGCCAACAGATTGTAGGCCATGATGCTGAGCTGCAGGCTTGCGGGACCGTGTTGCCATGTTTCGAGACCCGGCAAGCCACCGTGCGCCTTGATGAAGTGGCGCTGCCCAAACCAGCTATCCTCGCCGCGATCGCCGCTCTGTGCCCCAATTTTTGACGTGACTGACGCAATACCTAGCGCCTTTCCACGCAGTGTGTTCCGCACCAGGCGCTTCAGTGCCGCTGGCTCAAATCGGATTTTGCTGCAATTCTTACTGTCGTGATCCCTGTGTCTTCCACGGTTTAGCGCACTCGAGCACAGCATGCACTGCTACGAGCCGGTCTACGACGAGCTGCTACTATCTCACATTCGTGGTGAAAGGGTACACAAAACGACAAACCGGGTATCAATCTGCTCTCCTCCCTCAATTGTTGGCGAGGCACTCATTTGCTGTTAAGCATTGTCCCTCCACTTGAGCCAGGCTGTGGCACTTGTTAAGATGACACGTTTGTGACATGTTCTGATGGAAACCTGTAGGCGAGACGACGCGCCACGGGACCAGACTAAGGTTACAATGTAAGCTAGATCAACGAACATGCACTCACACACCTGTAGGCGAGACGACGCGCCACGGGACCAGACTAAGGTCCCGAGCACTGCCCACAGGCGAACCAAAACTAGAAGGTCACACTTAAGCAAACACTGAGGTTGGCCTGACTGGCACACCTCTTACTCTAACACTCCCACCCAGGCAGGTCAGCCTCAACAACACCTTCATTACTCATGTACGTCCAGCAGAGACTACGCAGTCATGCAAACAGACAGGATGCAGGCAGGCAGGCGCTGTACGCACACTAGACCTGTCCAAGCACCTCTCTAGGCTGCTGAGAACACACCCATCCCCTGCTGGCAGAACCCAAACTTCACTGCTGGCAGTGCCTTGGTCATGATGTCGGCCACCATGCTGTCAGTGCTGCAGTACTCAAACTGCACTTCCCCCCGAGCTGCCCGCTCCCGTGCAAAGTGATGATGCACGTCGATGTGCTTGCTGCGGTTGCTGGCAATGGGATTCTGCAGCAGCTTCAGAGCGGCCTGATTGTCGCACATGATGGCGACGCTGCCCCCTGACAGCTGCAGGTCCCGCAGCAGCTTGCTGAGCCACAAGGCCTCCTTGACTGCTGCTGCTGCTGCCATGTACTCGGCCTCCGCGGTGGCTGCTGCAACAGTGGGCTGAAGGCGGCTGGACCAGCTCACTGCTGTCCCTCCCATGGTGAACACATAACCGGTGGTAGACCGGCGAGTGTCAATGTCACCGGCGTAGTCGGCGTCGCAGTACCCTTGCAGGGCTGTGCTCTCACCCAGCAGCAAACCATGCCCCGCTGTCCCCTTCACAAAGCTGAGCACTGCACGGGCTGCCTGCCAGTGCTGCTCTGTGGGTGCAGCCAAGTGCCTGGCCAAGGCTCCCACCGCAAACGCAATGTCCGGGCGGGTGCAGCAGGCCAGGTACATCAGGCTGCCTACTAGCCCGCTGAAGCTGTGCTGACCAGTGTCCAGCGGCGTGCCCTCCCTGCTGAGCTTGGTGCTTGTGCTCATGGGCACTGTCTTGGGGTGAGCATCTGCCATGCCATGGCTGGTGACCAGCTCAGCCACGAAGCGCGGCTGGCTGAGGTGCAGGGTGCGCTCTGCGCGGTTGCGGCTGATCTGCATCCCTAGAAACAGCTCTGGCTCCCCTATGTGCTTGACCTGAAAAGCTGCTGACAGCTGCTGCTTGACGAAGCTGAGGCTGTCGCTGTCCCCCTTGCTGCTGCAGATCAGGCAATCGTCCACATAAACAAGCAGCCACACTGTGCCAGTGGGGCGCACCAGAGTGAACAGGCTGGGATCGGCCTGGGAGGCTGTGAACCCCATGGCTTCCAGCTCCTGCTTGAGCCGCGTGTGCCAGGCACGCGGTGCCTGGCGTAGCCCGTACAGGGCCCGCTGCAGCCTGCACACCTTGCTGCTGCCCCCCTCTGCAAAGCCCTCAGGCTGCTGCATGTGGATCACCTCGTCAGGCTCTAGGCGCCCGTTGAGGAACGCAGCCTGCACGTCCAGCTGGTGCAGCTCCATGTCCTGTGCTGCTGCCTTGACTAGCAGTGCACGCAGGGTGCTGTGCTTGCTGACAGGCGCCCACACTTCCCCAACATCCACACCCAGCTGCTGATGGAACCCCTTGACTACCAACCGCGCCTTAAAGCGCTCGATGCTGCCCGCTGCGTCACGCTTCACCTTCAGCACCCACATGCATGGCAGCACCTTTGCCCCTTTGGGGCACTCCACCAGGGTCCAGGTTTGATTGGCATGCAGCCCAGCCAGCTCCTCCAACATGGCCTGGCGCCACTGCTCAGCGCGAGGGCCAGCCAGGGCCTGGGCGACAGTGGGCGTGTCTGACTCTGCCGCATCCACTGCGCTAGCCATAAGGTCAGGGGAGTACCTGCTGGGCGCTCGCCGGTCTCGCAGTGAGCGGCGTGCAGCAGGTGGATCAGGTGGCACTGGTGCTGGCGCTGGCCCTGGTCCTACCCCGGACCCCATGCTGCTGCTCCCACCATCCCCCTCATCACTGCTGCTGCCGGCTGTGCTGGCGCTGCTGCTGCGAGCTGACTGCTCACTTGCCCCCCCCCCAGGAGCAGTGCCAGCACTACTGCTGCTGCTGGAGCCCCCACCGCCACCGGTGCCGCCCGGTGGTGGTGGGGGCTCCAGCAGCAGCAGTAGTGCTGGCACTGCTCCTGGGGGGGGGGCAAGTGAGCAGTCATCACTGCTGCTGCCGGCTGTGCTGGCGCTGCTGCTGCGAGCTGACTGCTCACTTGCCCCCCCCCCAGGAGCAGTGCCAGCACTACTGCTGCTGCTGGAGCCCCCACCACCACCGGGCGGCACCGGTGGCGGCGGCGGCTGTGGTGCTGCCCCACCACCACCGGGCGGCACCGGTGGCGGCGGCAGCTGTGGCAGAACCACTGGAGTTGCGGCTGAGCTGGGCCCCTGATCTAGGTTGCCCACGTCTACCTGCGCGCTGCTGAACTCCCCAGCGCAAACTGCCCGCTCGTCAAACAGCACGTCTTTGCTGACCACTACCTTGGTGCCCACTAGCACCCTGTAGGCCTTGGCACCCTGCTCATACCCCACTAGTCTACCCGGCTGTGACTTGGCATCCAGCTTGCTGCGGCTGACCTGGGGCACGTGCACCCACACAGTGCACCCAAACACCCGCAGCCATGAGAGGTCAGGCTTGACGCCCCAGAACGCCTCCCATGGGGTTAGGCGCTGTCCTGTGACAGGCAGCAGGTTGCGCAGGTAGCAGGCTGTCCTGATCGCATCCCCCCAATTCACGAGGCCCAGACCTGCCCAGTGAAGCATGCTGCGGGCGCACTCTACCAGGGTGCGGTTCAGCCGCTCAGCCCTGCCATTTTGCTCTGGGCTGTAGGGCGCTGAGTGCTCCTGCCTGATGCCCTTGCTGCTGCACCAGCTGCTGAGCTTGCTGTTGAAGTATTCGCTGCCATTGTCTGACCTGAGCACACGGACCTGGTGCCCTGACTGCTTCTCTAGCAGCTGCACCACATGCATGACTGCATTTGGCACATCTGACTTCTGTTTGAGCATCACTACAACGGACAGGCTGGTAAGCTCATCGAGGAAAGTGGCAAAGTACCTGCTGCCATCCCTGGCTGCAGTGCGCATTGGGCCGCACACATCCATGTGCACCAGCCCTAGTGGCCGGGTCACAGGTGGTGCATTGTTAGGCAGTGGCACGGCCACCCTGCGGTGCTGCTTGCCCAGAGCACAGCCCCCACACACCCCCGAGCTGCTGCCAGCTGCTGCAAACTGCTCTGCTGTCACCCCCACCCCATGCACTAGGCCCTTGCGCTGCATGTTAGAGAGGACAGAGTAGCTGGCATGCCCAGTGCGCATGTGCCACACCTGAGGGGACACAGCCGGTGGGCTGGCTGCCGAGCACACAGCAGGCATAGCATCCTGCAGGTGTGAGGCTGCTGGGGCCAACATGGGGGTGCCGGTGACGGCATACATGCCCCCTGGTGACTTGGCTGCGCTGAGGCGGAAGCCCTGCAGTGGCCCCTTGCCCTGCAGCTCACACTTGTCACCCTCAAACACCACACGGCAGTGTGAGTCAGTGGCTGCTGACACGCTGATGAAGTTGGCAGCTGCGTCGGGCACATGCAGGACACTGCCCATGCTGAAGTTCCCCTGGGCTGTACTGACGTGCACCGTCCCGTGCCCCACTGCTTGCATCTGAGCCCCTGCCTTGCCCAGGTTCATGGTGACAGGTGGGGACAGGTTGCTGTAGTTAAACAGCACACTAGCATCGCGCACCACATGGCGGCTGGCGCCAGAGTCGATGATGAACTGATCCGGGCTTGATGCCGGCGTGAAGCCAGCAACAATGGGGCTGCATGCGGCCGCAGCCGCAGCCGGTGGAGCAGCTGGGGGGGAGGCAACGCAAGAGAATAGGGAGGCATTGAACACAGTGCTGCTGCTGCTGGCACTGCCACTAGCTCCCGCACCCCCCGCACCCCTGCTCCCACCACCGCGCCCCCCGCTTGCCTGGCCCTGGTCCCTGATGCGCTTGCGACACTCCGCCTTGAAGTGACCCGCCTTCCCACAATAGTGGCACACACCCTTGCCACCCGCACGGTTAGGGGGAGGACCTGCGTTGTGCTCAGCGGTAGGAATCACACCCTTCCCCACTCCCAGCCCATACCTAGCTGTTGCCCCCCTGCCCCGCCCCCCCCTGCTACCCATAGCCATGAGGCTGGGCGGAGGCTGGCTGTCCTGCTGCAGCAGGTCCTGTTCCCACTGCACCAGGTCCTGCTGGATGCTGTCCAGGGTGAGGGCGGAGGAGGAGTCGCGTCCAAACTTGAGAATCTGCACAATGGGAGCGTAAGAGGGAGGGAGAGCGCTGAACACTCTGCGCACCACCTGCTGCTCATTGGTGTTGCACTTTGCTGCAGTCAGGTCTGCCCATAGCTGGCGTGTGCGGCTGAGGAACTGCATGATTGTCTCTGTGTCCCTCTTGGACAGGGCATGCAGCTGGTCATCAAGCTGCGCTTGCCGGGCGACGGTCTGCTGTTCAAACTGGGCTTTCAGGGCATCCCAAGCTGCCTTTGCTGTGGCTGCCGTCTTGATTGTGTGCAGGTGGTGATCGGCAACATGCTTGGCCAACACCGCTTTTGCTTTCTGGTCTTGCACCGCGTCCTGTGCTGCAGCCTGCACGGCAGCTGCATGCTGTGCGCGGGCGGTGGCGCTGGCTTCATCTGCCAGAGCTGCTGGTGGCTGCGCTGGGCCTGCGCTAACCACACCCCAAAGTCCGTACTCTACTAGCCCAAACTCAACACGAGTGGACCAAGTGTTCCAGTTCGATGTGTCAAGGGGCTGAATGTTTGCCCCAGACGACAGAATGGGCTGCATGCTGCTGCCCCTTGCGCGAGCTGCACTAGCTGCGCGAAAAACTGCGGCTGCGATCTGCAGCGCTGGTGCCTACAACACCGTCACACAGCGGCCTGCGCTGGTGGGCCCATAACCTGATGGAAACCTGTAGGCGAGACGACGCGCCACGGGACCAGACTAAGGTTACAATGTAAGCTAGATCAACGAACATGCACTCACACACCTGTAGGCGAGACGACGCGCCACGGGACCAGACTAAGGTCCCGAGCACTGCCCACAGGCGAACCAAAACTAGAAGGTCACACTTAAGCAAACACTGAGGTTGGCCTGACTGGCACACCTCTTACTCTAACATGTTCACATGACCGTCAATTGACTCCAGCACCACCTAGTGAGTCTTGACGGGATGGCGACCGGCTTAAGAACCCCAATGATGTTTTCGTATCCCCAGCGTACCATGCAACCCATTCCGCACTTGGCTTTACACTTAGCCTGCCCCTGTGAGCACATGTGAATCCCTGCCACCACTCCCGCCATCTACCACACAGGGACAAACCGGCCCCTGGTAGTCAAGTATGGCCCATGCCGTATGAAATGTAGTGTCCTCCTGCATTCGCTATCTAAAGTTCAGTCTTGCACAAACCCATGCTGCGTATTCCTTTCTTCGCATTACCACAGCCCCCTCAGCAATACCACAAGCCCCTCAGCTGGAACATTGTCGTCCTGTGTACCCTGAGCAGCCCCAGGCAACTTGGAGGCATGGCATACATGCTCAAAGCAAGCAGGACATCTAGCCCATGCCAGCTTCACGCCTAAGCTAGATTTGCAGCCCCTGCTAACTTGGCTGGTGGTGGCAAGACACATGTGGCTTCAAGGCTGCAACTGAGAGTATGTTTTTCCCAAAGAGGTCTGCATGGGACACACTCTATACCACTGTACCCCACCCTATACCACTGTACCCCACACCAAAACCTAAGCCTACTCACCGCCCTGCTGTACAGTCTATGCCTTAGTAGCCTGGTTGCCCTTCTCATGCCCACCCAACACCCCACTCAGAGCCCAGGCCGCTGCCTCAGCTGCTGCCTCCTCTGCTTCCCTGCCTGCTCAGGCCTGCCGCAACAGCCAGTTTCAGAACACAGGCCGCCCAGCCGTTAGCTGCATGAGCTGCTGCATCTCTTGCTGGGCCAGCTCACGCCGCATGCGCTCACGCGCCAGATCCTGCGGACGGACATGGAGGCATGTGCAGCTGTGTCCAGCCTGGCTGCATCCAGCAGGGATAAGAGCCTGCCGACAGTGCCAGTGGTCTTGCATGGTGTGCAGCCCTGTGCCAGCACCAGCAAGGATCACAGCCCTGTTCACACTTACACGCTGCGGCTGACAGGCAGGTCAGGCTGGGCGACAAGGCCCATGTACAAGGATTCACTGACCATGCACCATGCAGCATGCATCACAATACAAGTGACCATTGCCATGCCGACATGCATGCACAGGTCATGCGAGCCAGGCAGCCCATGTCATGGTACTGGTGGAGGTTACAAAAGCACCCAGCGAATGTGAGATAATGCACAAGCATAGCATGTTGACTGCCTGTCCACAGTCCGGTGGGTTGCAAGGTGTGAATCAAGCATCTGCAGCAGAGTGACTGGGCGTAACTTGCAAATGTCCATTGCCATGGCGGAAAGCACCTCAGCTCTGCCAACAACCACCTGCTGTTGCCTCCCACCCCTGCTAACAGCTACCTACTGCTGCCTCCCGCCCCTGCCAACAGCCACCTGCTCCACCCTGCCTCTTACCTCCTCCAACTGGGCCAGCCTGCTCTGAACCTGGGAGTTTGCCACGCTGCCTGAGGCCTGGCTGAAGGAGGGTGTAGCAGGGTAGGAGTGCTGGCTGCCGGCCTCTGAACCAGGCCCTCGAGTTTGAGCCTTCTGTGCACAGGTAGACAGGCAGGCAGACAACATGCTGGCAGGGATGCAAGCAGGCAGACGGGGCAAGAGGCAGTGCAGGTTGACATACAGGTAGTCAGTCAGGCAGGCAGGCGTGGGGTGATGCAGGTTTGGTGAGGAGTCGGGTGAGTTTACTGTTAGCTCAATGCACAAGCAAAAGCTCGGGCAAAAAGGCAGGCAGGCAGGCAGGCAGGCATGCTGCCACCTTTGCCACTCTTGCTGCTGCACACTGGCCCTGGTCCCTCACCTTGCGTGCCATGCGTGCCTCAAGATCCTTGGAAGCAGCTGCATGGGCACATTGGGTACAGGCGTCTCAAAGCAGAGCACCTAGTGGCACTGATAGATACGCGGGGTTAGTCTGAGGGGTGGGGGCCAAGAAACAAGGACAGCACTGCTACCCCAGATTTGGGAGCCCCTCAGCTGGGGCAGTGCTGATAAGTGCTGGGCTCATGCCATAGCATATGTGTTTCAGGATGCCATAGGATATGCCCGCTGGAGCTGTGCTGGTGGCCAGACCTGCCTAAGCTGCGAGGCAAGGGCAGGGAGTACCCAGGCCTGGGCTACAAGCTACAAGTTGCTAGACCAGCCACCCGAGTCCCAGCAGCAGCAGCAGCCTGCTGAGGCACAGTAGTGTGTGCCCCTCTTTGAGCTGTCATCAGCTTACATCAGTGCATGTTTCTCATGCCAACTCGATGCTACAGCCCTGTCACAGGGGTCAGGCAATCGCGTAGGTGGAAGGCGCCCATGCCATGGGCATGGGAGCGTGAATCCATACAGACAAGACACCACCCCAAGTGAGGGGACCTGATACTGCCCTTGCTGGCCGATGAGGGAGGTGCTGGAGGCACACAGTCCCAGACGCCCTGTGAGGCCTTCTCAACATAAGAAGCTACGGCAAAGAAGGAGCTGGCTCGAAATGTCCAGCTGGGGTCAGGGAGATGGTGCTGCTGGGAGGTGGTGGTCGGTTGCCTAAACTGAGCCATGCCTCATGTCATGTCATGACTCATGACTGGTGCCTTATGTATTGCAGCTGGTGTGCCTGGTCCTAGCTAGCCCCAGGGACCGGGCCGAACCTTGATGCAAATCATATACCTTCATAACTACATGCATGTGCATTCTGTGAGGCAGCCTGCGTCTGTGTCACAGTCTTCCTGTGCAACTTTGTCTCTACCTGTATCAAGCCGTGTGGCTGATGCTGCCTGGGTTTGCACACTGCCTTGCTGTCACCCCAAATGCTCTGGCAATCTGCCTCAGCCTGACTCCCCACCCAGCTTGCAGCCCAGCTGGTCCACCAACACTGTGTGCAGGCTGAGCATGCATGCCGTAAGGCTCTGCTACCCACCTCGCACCGCCGCCAGGTCTTGGCTGGGGGAGGCTGACTCCTGCAGCTGCCTGGTGACCAGCGCCCCTGTGCCCCTCAGGTGGTGCATGGTGCCAGAGTGGGTGATCTGCATGTTGCATGGCATACATGCACCCTAAGAACACATACTTGCAGCAACTACACATTGGCAACCTGGCACGCTTTGCAATCTTGTGTAGCGTCAGCAGCACTGCTAGGCAAAGCATGGAGCTTGTCCTTACCTGGACCTTGACCAAAAGGTACTATGGTTGTGTGAGGTAAGCGAGACAGGCTGGCTCCAAAGCTGCGTCATCAGGGCTACCCACCTCGGCAGGGGTCCCAATGGCGTTTAGGTGCATGCTGGTGTTGATTGGAGTGGGTGGGCCAAGCTCAGGCAGCCCTTGTTCTTTCTGAATCTGCAGCAGCCAAAACTGCTGTGACCGCCTTCACATTGGTGCTTGTTGCATGCTGTGCTGGTGGGGCAGGTGCTGGCAGTGATGTGTACGTGTCTACGGGGCGGCTGTGATGGCTGATGGTGCTATCGTGCTCAATCTTGAAACTGACTGTGGCAGCTTACCCTGTCCCTCCACCAACGGTCATATTGAATGGGTGATAGCCCTTGCATTACGTGCTTTGCCATCCTGAAAACGCAAGTGGCATCCGGAGTTCATCTGCTTCTAGGGTCAGCTGTCACCGATGTCGTTGGATGCACGTGATCAGTGCTTGGCGTTCTTTGGTTCAAGAATGCCAGCAATGAAAGTATGCACAGTGCGGGGCCGCGATTGAGTACAGCGGCGTTGGTAGATTCATCACCGAAGCGTCACGCAGGGTGTGTCTGAAGCGCTTACAGAGTGCTATGGCTGGTGTCCAGGCTCAGCGCACCTTTGCGAGGAGTACTGCTGCGTCAAACGAAGCTGTCTCCCTTGTATTGGTAGCTACTCTGCGGTACTAGCTGCGCTCCAGCGTTAGCATAAAGGCCAGGGGCACTTGTCCTTCACACCCTCACTCACATGTCCGCGGCATGCTCAAGCGAGAGCTATGTATGGATTTTAGCTGTTACGCCAGCTTCTCTGTTTCGGTGTCACGTGCATGTTACGGGTTTGAGACTGCACCTCGTGCACGCAATGCATGACTCTACGACGCCAATGACCACGCACCATTGTCCAACCTACCAGGTTCGCTCACACTTGCAGTCCTTCCTCTTTGAACACCTGACTGAAGGTACCTGCCTGCCTGCAGGAATTTCGGAAGTTTGCTAAGTTCGTGCCTGAACTGGGAGACTTTGCGTAGGTAGCAATAGCCTGCTGTTAAAAGCAGCCCCAGCGCCTAGTAAGACCAGGCAATAAGTCCTGGAGACACTGGCCCAATGCCACACATGAGATGGCATGTACCTGACGTGTGCATGAAAACTATCTGATTTCAGTGCAACGTGGACTGACAGAGGCCGTGCTCAGCACATACAATGCTGCACCTACTTGCTGCAGCATTCAGCCATGCACAGGCCACAATAGCTTTGGGTGCACCTGGTGTTGACAGGTGGCTCAGGCCTGGCTCGTGCAGCCCACACACAGGTTGCAACCAGCAGGCATCTTGCAGCAGCACCAAGCATCTTATTGCACACTTTCAGCAGCAAGTCACCATGTCCACCTGCATTGGTGCCAGCAATGAGGCCTGACCCTACCTCCAGCCTCTTAGCTTGTGGGAGGTGTCAGCCCAGCCCTGCAGCAGCAGGAGCAGCAGATGCCCCGAACCGTAGTCAGCTGCATCAGGTCATGCCTGTTATGCCATGCCTTTGCCTGAGTTGTCAGCATAGCCCTGCAGCCGCAGCGGATGCCCCACCCCTTAGTCAGCAGCAGGGCTGAGTGGAGGCCCCAGCCACAGCAACCAGCTCACACTAGCATCACACTGTGCAGGCAGCCTATAGCAGCTTCCTCACAGCTGCTGCAGCCAGCCTTGCATCGTGCGCACCAGCCTAGCCTGCCCACCCTCCTGCTGCTGCCGCCCTTCATCAACTGTCACTGGCATGGCTGCAGGGTGGGCGAGGCTGACTTGCGCCGGTTGCTGGCCAGCGCTGAGCTGCTGTGGGGCGGCTGCTCCCTAGGTCAGTCATCACATGCTCAGGCTGCAGGGCAGGTCAAAGAACAACAGCACTGCAAGTATGGATTGAGATGTACCCCTCAGCTGCGGCAGCAAAGATCATTGTTGTGCAACAGGCGGCCGCCCCTGGTCTTTGGGTGGATCCTGGTCATTCTCACTCAGTCCCCCTCACTCCCTTACTCCCCTCACTCCCTCTGCTCCCTCACTCCCCTCACACCCTCACTCCCCTCACACCCTGCACCTGTGCGGTGGCGACTGCGCTGCAGGGGTGGGGGACCTGACGGTGCTGGTAGGCTCGGCTGCCCAGATGCCTGGCTGTGGCTGGAAGGAGCTGTGTGGAAGCAGGCACCTTACCTACCAGGGCGTGCAGCAGGTGGCTAGGTGAGATACACATGCCATGTGCCTTATTCATGCCTGGCGCATGGCATTTGCCTTCTTCAAGTGTCACACCCACCTTTATTCACGTTCTCATGCACCATGTCTCTCACTCACCATATCAGATCATGTTGACATGGCTGGCCCAGTATCTCCTCACATCACCACCTCCATGTAATGAAAAGAGTGAGGGTGGGGATGACAGATCTCAATCATGCTCAACCACATGGCAGTCACTGTTGTACACCTCTGCCAAAGAGGGAGGTGTGACGAGGTGAGGGCATGGGATCAGATCTGGAGCTGCACATGGCTGCTGCTGCTGCTGCTGCTACGCAGCGTGCTGTCACAGCGGGCCAGCAAGGTGACCCAGGAGGTGACCACCTCGGCCCAGGCAGCAGAGGCGGCCAGCCGGGCTTCACTGGTGGGCACACAGGGTGGGCCTGGTGGCTGCTGTTTGCGGGCTGGTGCTGGAAGGACCAGGGCCTGGTGCTGCCGTGTCCTAGATCTGGAATTGCTGGTTTAGGCACACGGCAGAGCACTACACCACACCCATACCCGCCTGGGGCCGTGCACCACAGCCTCTTGATCTGAATTGAGACTGCGTTTGGTGCTTGACTGGCTGCTTGGAGGTGTCTTAGAGGTCCCGGTGGTCCTGCTATTCAAACCGTTTAGAGCACTGCTTGGCTAGGGCCATACGATGTTGGTGGTTGCAGTGCGATGATGTGTGGTGTGGTGCGGGAGGTTGCCGGCGGGTTGGACTGCTGCCAGGCCATAGTGAAAACTGTCTGGCCATGCACCCTGGCCATGCATTGCTGGCCATGCACCCAGGCCATGCACCCTGGCCATGCATTGCTGGCCCTGAAGTGGGGTGTGGTCCGCTGAGGTGCTGGGTAGCAGCACGTGGTGTCAGCCGGGGCTGCATTGTCTACAGCATACATGGATAGTTTATGAATGACCAGGGATCACATGAACAGAGGTGCTGGAGGTCATTCATAGTTGCAGGTCATTCCAGCCGGCATTCCAGCTGCCATTCTACTTAGCTGAGCATACTCAGCTGCCCTGGCCACCAGCACATTCATTCAGCTTTTCCTTTATTCAGTTCTTAAGGCTCTCATCAACAGCATGTGTGACCAGACTGAAGCACTATGCAGTGGACTGAGGCTATGGGCGAGCTAAGGGTGTAAGGCAGGGTGTGGGTGAGGGCAGGGTGAGGGCAGGGAGGGTGAGGGCAAGGGTGCGTGAGACATAGACAGGGGAGACGTGAAAGAGTGATGGCCAAGAGGGGTGGGCAGTAGGTTAGCAGGGCCAGGGAGCAGCAAGCCAAACAACACGGGGACCCTTCCTTGCTGTCATACACCCTATGCTTGCTGCCCACTGCTGTGTTGGGTGCTACCCTCCAGTCCTTCAACAACCGGCACTGCCCAGCTCCTGCAGCTGCCACCAATCCTGCTGCTGCTGCTGCGGCGGCGGCGGGCAGTGCTGCTGCTGGCCCTGGTCTTGACCCTGGTGCTCCTGTGTGCTGCTGTCCTCAACCAGGCAGCCTCCCCCCGCCCCATGACGTTGGCCCGCCTCACCGCAGCCTCCGACGCCCCCCTGCTGACCCTGGCCGCCCGCACCTGCAAGACCACCCAGCTGCTGCAGCTCATGGCCCGGCCAGTGCACCCCTTAGCCCACGCTGTCAGCGGACTGCAGGCAGCAGGCCTACCCCTAGCTCTGTTCCCCCGCCAGCCCATCCCCAAGGAGGCAGCAGGGGACAACAGCTGGAGAGACGGGGAGGGGGTGGGGCCGGAGGGGGGTCAGCAGGGCGGGGGGCGGAGGGTCAGGAGGAGCTGGGAGAAGCTGCTGCACACCAGGTTGGGGTCGGGGGCGGTGCCAGAGGAGGAGCTGCGGGAGGTGGACATGCCGGGCAGGTGGGTGGGCTGTGGTGGGTGGGCTGCCTGCGAATCACCTAGCTCAGCCGCCCTGTTTCCGCCCTGATGCCCTGATGCTCGACCTTACTTCAGAATGTCGCCCAGGTGAAAGTTTTCATAGCGAACGCTATGTATAGCGCGAAAACATCACTGGTCAGGAATCACGTTCAGTGTGTCAGGGGTGGTGGTGCAGGTGTAGGCACACTCAGCGATTAGGAGCAGGCTGGGGCAGGGAGGAGCAGGCTGGGGCAGGATGAAGCAGGAAGGAGCAGGGGGTTAAGCTGGCTGCAGGCTGCTGCTGCTGTTGCAGGCGACCCGTGCCAAGTCCGGAGCTGCTCAGCTCCAGCCTCCCCCTGTTGCCGTCATCATCCCTCCAGCACTCCCAGCACTTCACTCAGGGGGCAGGGACCCACCCCACCCCCCTACCCCACCACCCTCAGCCCCCCACCCAGGGCCTCCAGGGCATGGCAGCCATCATGGCAGCAGCCGACCCCCCAGCACTGCTAAGGGAGGTGGTGCCCCTCCCCTCCTCTGCATGCACGCTGCCACATATCACCAGCAGGCTGCCTGTGCCTGGGGTGAGTGTGGGGGGCGGCTGGGGGCCAAGTAGGCCGCCTTGAGGGGCCTGGTGATGATCTTGCTATGAGGTGCCTGGTGGGCAGCCATAGAAGCCTGGCAATGTTTTTGCTAGGAGTAGCTGGTGGGAAGCTGGTGGGAAGCTGTCTGTCGGGCTGACTGTCCAGGTGTTCTTGCAGGCATGCCTGCCTAGATGTCCCTGCCATTTACCCAAACCCTGCCTGCTCAGCTACAGCACAAGCTGCCTCCCGCTGCTGCCTGCCCCAGGCGCTGCTGGTGAAAGGTGAAGCAGCGCTGGCCAGCCTGGCCTTGAAGGACCTGCAGAGGGACTGGGAGGCATCCCTGGCAGAGCAGGCAGTGAGTGGTGGCATGGCAGCACGGCAGGGTCACCACGCACTCATGACCTCAATTGCCTGACGCTGCTGACCAGCTGCCCTGCTCCTCCACCTGCTGCGCTGCTAACCTGTTGCCTGCCCCTGCCCCTGCCGCCCTGCCCCTCCACCTACTGCGCTGCTAACCTGCTGTCTGCCGCTGCCCCTGCTGCCCTGCCGCCCTGCCCCTGCACCTGCTGCGCTGCTAACCTGCTGCCTGCCCCTGACCTGCTGCCTGCAGCTGAGGGACTTGGTGCGCAAGGCTAAGGTGTCTCAGGGAGGGGAGGCGCCCCAGGCCCTGTCTGGGCCGCCGCCAGAGATTCCCCTGGAGGGCGCAGTGTGGCTGCTGCTGCTGGCAGCCTCTTGCGCCTTGGCTCAGGAGGATTGGCAAGAGGCGGAGCGGCTGCTGGGGCATGCGCAGTGGGTGCACCACCATGCTCGCCCACCATGCCCATGCACAGCTCACACAATCACAGCTCCCTGCCTGCCTGCTAGTGGATATCCGCAGCATGAGGGCAGAGGCAGAGGCGTAGTACAAGGAGGTGGTGCCCTGTGCACATGCCCACGGCACATGCTCACCTAAAAAAATATACACATGCATGCAGCAGTTGAGCTCCGAGTGTGGTGCAGGTCATGCACCTCACTTGAGTGAGGTGTTGTATTTCACTTGACACACAGTTGCGTCCCTTGACGTAGCCACAGCCCCCTTACTGCTGTACCACCAGCCAAGCACATATGCATAGTCAAGGTCCACATAGTGCTCCTGTGCTGGTACCAACCCGGCTGAATTGTGTGGTTGGATGCTGCATGCATCATGCAAGCATGCATGTGTGGCCATGCTTGCATGTGTCCATGCAGGGCCATGATGGACAAGTGGGGGGTTGGACCCATGCACCCCTACCATCACACCATCCTACTGTGTAAGGTGGGAGGGATGTGAAAGGCAGCATGCAGCCACTTGAATCAAAACCCTGCTAGCTGCTGACCCGCCTATCACTACCTTACGTACCTGCTACCCTGCTACCCCTACCCTGCTACCCCTACCCTGCTACCCCTACCCTGCTGCCGCTTATCAAATCTACATTGTGTTGAGTGGATGCTGCCAGCTCGGCACCAACTATCAGCTCTGAGAACTTGGTTACCAGCAGCATATGATCTGTCTGTTGTCTGCTGTCAGTATATGTAGCCTTAATGAGCAGAGGCAGGGTCAGCAGCTGCGCAGCCGTCTGAGCACACAACCACTTGGTTGCCTAACAAGCTGCACACCCATATCCCTCCACCCCCCTGCCCACCCATGTGCATCAAACTGCTGTCAACTTACTGTATATGTCATGAGTGTGATGTTCGGTGTAACATGACTGCATTATGATGAGGATGACAGCACAGGTCGGGTGCATGTATCAGGAGGTCACGAGGGAAGTGTGGGAAGCATGGAAGTTGTTAAGCTGCTGCCATAGTATGAAAGGCCAGGCCAGGTCCCGTACCTCTGCCTAAACCAGTTCAGCTACTAGTCAGCTCCACAACCCAAGACCCGTCTCCCATGCCACGTGTGCCTGCTGATCGACCCGGCTGGGCGCAGGGCCTGGTGCTGCACAGCCAAGGCGCATACGCCGCTGCCGCAGACAAGTTCCGCGCATGTGCAGACAGCGCCGACCTGCTGGCGCGCGCCTCCTTCACGCCCCTGGCGCGCCGCAACCAAGCTGCGGCCCTCAACAACGCTGGGGTGGCGCTGCAGCTGCTGGGCTCAAGGTGAACGCCTCAAGTAGATCAGGAGACATCTCAAGAACGTCACTATATTGACTTTAACCCTTGCTCTGCGTCATTTCCAGGGTCTGGTTTGGGGGTGTTGCTTTTGAGGTGAATGCCTTGCATGTTTCTGCATGTGTATGGACAGCTGCACTTAGAATAGTATGTAGCAGTCTGCATTACACGTGGAGCACTGAGTTACTGCTGACACTGTACAGGTTGCTAGCTTACCATCTGAGACATGTCAAGGGGAGGTGCGGGGTATGTACTAATGTAAGCATCACTCAACATGGTTCTGTGGTAAAAGACATGAATGGCATGTATTAGATGCACTTACACAGCCATTACTTGTCGAGCACTGAGTCTAATACTAGCACTGTGCAGGTTGCTCGCTCAGCGCCTGAAACATGCAAATGGGGTGTGGGGGTCTTCAGTGATAGGGCTAGTGGTCATGTAAGGGTCTGGCCCAGTGCCAGGAGCCCAGTCAAGAGCCGCCCCACACAGGCTCGGATGGTGTTTGTACACCGCCACATCTCTGCACTATGTTATGCCAGCTGGGCCCCTGTTCTGACGCGATATGACCGAGGTCGTATTGGCATGAACTCAACAAGCAACGGTGTAATGTCATCATCGATCTTATGTCATGACGTTCCCTGGTGTGCAGCGTAGTGCAGGGCTGTACTCAGCTGAGCAGGGCTGAATCTGGCTGACCCCTGGCTGTGGTGCACAGGTCTGAGGCGGTGCGCTGCTTTAGGGAGTCAGTGGAGCTGCTGCGGGCCGGCAACACCCCTCCCACAAGCATCACCGCAGCCCTCAACCGCCTAAGGCTCAGTCAGCAGAGCCCTGCCCCTGCCCCTGCCCCTGCCGCTCCTGCCCAAGGTTAGTCGGGTCAACCTGTGTGATGGTCCGTGAGACCTGGTGAGCCGCAGAGCCGTGATTTGGGAGCTGAGAGGGAGACAGCCGCGTCAATCTAGTCGATACAGGCGATGCCAAGTGTTCCCTGCCTGTGCCTAAGTTCTCACATCTTCCCCATAAACTTGGGCTCCTGATGCCCCTGCCCACTGCCCACTTCGTCTCCCTAATGCCTCGTACACGCAGGCCGTCGGCGCTCTGCCGGCGTGCGTCCCCAGTCCGCGACAGCATCTTCCAGCACGACCCTCCCGCCCGCCACCAGGCCCAGCTCCGCAAAGCCAGCGTCCTCCTCTCCAGCAGCCCCTCCACCCGATGCTACAGGGCCTTCCGACAAACCTTCCGCACTATCAGCGCAGCCTGCTCCGTCAAATGCCAGGGCGTCGACCGCAAAAGCGACCGCTAAAGCAGTGGCGCCCACCGCGCCAGAACATCCCAAGGGTTTGGACGCACCTGCTGCGGCCGTGGCGATGGCAAACCTCCAACGCGCCCTGCGCCATGCATTCGCTGTTGGGCCCCTACCTCAATGCTCGCTACCCAGTAGCCCTGCCAGCCGCTCCAGCTCCCGTCCCGCATCACCCACCCGACCGAGCAGCGGAAGGCGACCCGACGCCGCCGCAGCTGGCCCTCAGCCAAGATCCAAACCCGAGACGACACAGCCTGGGCAGCCAGCCAGCCTGTCAGCCCAAGCCTGGAGAGGCCAGGAGTCAGGGGTGTCACGAGCACAAGGCCCTGCGCTGGGCGCAGGTGCCTTGCAAGCAGATAGTGGGGGGTGGGGCAGGGTCAGCCCGTGTGGAGTGGGTGAAGGTCCGGAGGGGACAGGTGAGGGTGGGCCGCAGGGCAGCAGTCCTGTGGCCCAGTTCTTGAGGAAGGCCATCACCCTGAGGCCCAGCAGTGCGCCTGTCACAAGCCTACCGCCCTTCGCCATCCGCTCCACCCCTATGATGGCTGAGGTAGGTGACCAAGCTACCGCGCACCTGACCTGACCTAACCTGACCTGACCTGACCTGACCTGACCTGACCTGACCTGACCTGACCTGACCTGACCTGACCTGACCTGACCTGACCTGACCTGACCTGACCTGACCTGACCTGACCTGACCTGACCTGACCTGACCTGACCTGACCTGACCTGACCTGACCTGACCTGACCTGACCTGACCTGACCTGACCTGACCTGACCTGACCTGACCTGACCTGACCTGACCTGACCACACCTGACTTGACTTGACCCCATCCAACCTATATCACCTGACTTGTGAGAGCTTGCCTTGCTGACTGGGAAGTTGCCTTGGTCATAGCTGACACCAGCGAAAAGCACGGCACCAAGCATGGCTTTCTTTGCCACTGGCTGCATGCTACATGTGCCACTGAAAAGACCAGCATGGTGTACGACTATGTTGCATGATGTTGCAATGGGAAACTACCAAGTAGGTGACAGCTGACCATAGCACAGGTCATGCACTGGCTCATGTGCTGGCCATGGCTGGGTGCATGATGGTGGTGACACTGCCCTGCCACACTGCAGCTGAACATGAAGGCGAAGATGAAAGCAAAGGCGGACAAGGCAAAGGCCGCAGCCAATGGGAAGACCAAAAAGGGTGTCAAGGTCAAAAAGGTAGGCTTGACCCCAGGCCAGCCCTAGGGCTGCGTGCCAGGGAGGGAAGAGCCCTCCACTTGGAACATCAAGGATGATGGCATTGACAAAAGTGAGGAGATAACCTGCGCAGCTGCTGACATGGTCACCTGCGCTGGCGACCCTTTGGTTTCACGAGTGGATCTCACGATTGACATCATGTTCCATGCTGCATTGGTTGCAGGCACAGCCAGTTCAGCCTTGCAGCTAGGAGGCGTCTTCTACACGATGTCAACAATGGCCAACTTCATGGTTTGGAGTGTTGCTGTTTGCCGTGCAGGTGGACGCATCCTTCACCATCACTTGGCCGTCCGTGTACTATGGGGCGCCAAGCTACAATGTAGCCAACGTTAAGCCCACAGCAGGGTCGAAAAAGAAAAAGGCAACACCAACAAAATGATGCCCTGTAATTCATATGTAGTGTGCGGCAACCCAACGGCGGTGTGGAGTCAACCTTGCTTTCCCATGAAGCCAAGTATGGTGTTACAATGTGGTGTGGTGTTGGCTCAGTACTCCCTGGACCCACCACACAGCCGGGCAGCTTCGGCATCCCAGCCAGCGAATGCAGCAGGCTGGGGCAGGCTGGACCCAGCACCCCAAATGGGGCCTGAGCTCCCTGCCAAGCCGGTAACACAAGCTCTGGTTTATCATGAAATACAGTGACGTCTCATGAGTCATGACACCAGGTACATATCATATCATTTTATGCAGCCCAAGACGCTACTTAGCTATGACGTGACTGCTGCTTCATTACTAGACGCCGGATAGAATTAGAAACTGCACCCTTGATGTTATGATGTGAAGCTACTGAAGGTAGGGGTTGCCCCCCAAGGATCGGTAAGGGGAGGGGAGGGCTAGCCTGTGAGCCCTTTCGCATAGGGGTCTATCGTACAAAGTAATGATCTACTGGGTGAGGGCAGCGCTTGTTTGGTTGCGTGCACCGCTGAAGCTCTCAATATATTGAAAAATACGATAAAGTGTGCTGAAGCAAAAATGCCATACGGGACGTCGCAGGGCATGCGTTAGTAAGTGGCACGGCTGCCACAGTCAATTGCCGCGATGCGGTCCACCATTGTCGTCAGCCTGCGGTCCAAGGGCATCCCAGGCTTCAACAAGCGGGCCGTGTTGGATGTGCGGCAGCAAGCGATCGCGATGGCAGTGGAGATAGCGGATATCTTCAAGGCAGCACTGACAACCTTCGCCAACCTGTCCTGGACAGCATGGATTGCCATCGCCCTCACTATCATTACCACAGGCGCTGACTTCACAATTATGCCGAACAAAACAGACTCTAGCATTTTCCTGGTGTTCTTTGCATTCATCACCCTGCCCCTGTTGGCCATGACCATCCTCGTGGTGCAACGCCGGGACACAGCTCACACACGGCTGGGGCAGGCCAAAGCTGCACTCGTTGCCATCAGCCTGCAAGCCTCCACTGCATGGGCCACTGCAGCCTCGGTTGCTGCCTCTCCCCAGCCTCAGCACGCATCATGGGGGGAGCATGCAGCGCAGGCGCAGAGCACAATGGACGTGGCAGCAGATGTGCGACACAGCCTGGCTGCTGTTGTAGATGACTTGCACCGCTACCTGTCCCACAAGCGCCCCAATGCCCGCCACTTCCTGGTGCCCTACAAGTCATCACAGCCAACACCTGGAAACCCGCTGGTGAGTGTGATAACTTGAACCAGATGTATGAGATCATGAAACCGAAAGCTTATACCCACACTGGCACAAGTGGAAGCAGGTGACAGTCACTGATTCCTGCTGCTGCTGTTGCTGCTACTGCTGCTGCTGTTGTTACTGCTGCTGTTGCTGCCCCCAGTTTCAAGTGTCCCGGGAGATGGGCGTGCTGCTGCGCAAGCTACACCGCTCCATCCGTTTGCTGCACCTGAACACACACCAGCTGCAGCAAGCCGTGACAGCCCAGCCCAGCAGCCACCCGGGCTATGCAGGGACCAGCCCCTGGCCCCCCCCGACCTCACCCTGGCACCCCAGCCCTGCCCAGAACCATCACAGGACCTCCCCCTCCCCCCTGGGCCCCTCCCCCAGCCTGGCCCCCTCCCCTCCCCTCATGCCTGATCCCAGCCGCTCCTTGGCTCCAGGCAACCAAGCACAGCCCACCCCGCAGCTGCTGCACCCTGACCCCAGTGAGCACTCCACACGAGGGGCTGGGGGGGTGGGCAGCTACCCAGACATCCAGGGGGGCATGCACAGTGCTGCCGCTGCCCTCATGCAGGGGGCCCCCTCAGGTGCAGCAGCGGGGGTGGAGGCGGTGGCTACGCAGCAGGGTGGTGCTGCGGCAGGCGGGCAACCAGGGGCTGGGCCTGGGCTGGGGCCTGGGCAGCAGGGCCAGTGGGGCGGGTGGGTGGCGGAGGGGGCGGCAGGGCGAGGGCGGTGCAGCCGGCCTCTCAGCAGGGGTTGACTCTGGCCAACTTGGGCCAGGTCAGGCAGATGAGGGTGGAGGGCAGCAGTGGGGTGGTTGGGGCGGTTGGGCAGGAGGTGGTGGAGCCGGTGGGGCTGGTGTGGTGATGGGGCTGCTGCTGGGGCAGCATGTGGTGCGGCTGCATGAGGCTGTGGAAGCCTTGAGCACCATCAAGGAGTTGAGGACACCGGTGGTGAGGCGTGGCAGGGAGGGGCTAGGGGCAGTGTGTGTCAGGGGTGGTGAGGCGGGGCGGGGCGGGGGAGGGGCAGGATGGTAGGGGTGTATGGCAGATGAGTGTGGCAGGGACGGAGCTGCTCTCGTAGGCTGACACCGCAGGAGCCTTGGTGCTGCGGCCTGGAAATGAAGTGCATTGCATCACAAAGCAAAGAAGAAAGGCATGGCTGTTCAACATGCAGGACAGCCATGTGGAGGTGGAGTGGTGTGTCAGCCAGTGTGTGGCGACATACGCGCGCAACGTGTGACCAAGCAGTGTGCTAGCTGCTAGGTGTGTGTGTATGTGTGTGAGAGTGTATGTGTGCATGTGTGACCTGACGAGATGGTGTGTGACCTGGCAGGGTGGCCTGGTGTGCTGGTGTGCCCAGTGCAGCTGCTGAGGGCAGTGCAGCGCTGGTTCGTGGTGGTGCTTATGCCTGCCTTCCTGGCACACTTCTGGATGGCAGCAGCCAAGGGGCTCGGGGCAGCGCTCGCTGGGACCATGGGCGTGCTGGTGGGTCCCTGGCTGCTGGCCCTGCTGTCCCACCCAGCTTTTGAGCTACTGTTTCTCATACTTCCCTTATGCATTCACAGGCTGTTTAGGTCAAGTGGCGGGGCAGGGGCAGGGGCCTGCCTGCCTGCCTGCCTGCCTGCCTGCCTGCCTGCCTGCCTGCCTGCCTGCCTGCCTGCCTGCCTGCCTGCCTGCCTGCCTGCCTGCCTGCCTGCCTGCCTGCCTGCCTGCCTGCCTGCCTGCCTGCCTGCCTGCCTGCCTGCCTGCCTGCCTGCCTGCCTGCCTGCCTGCCTGCCTGCCTGCCTGCCTGCCTGCCTGCCTGCCTGCCTGCCTGCCTGCCTGCCTGCCTGCCTGCCTGCCTGCCTGCCTGCCTGCCTGCCTGCCTGCCTGCCTGCCTGCCTGCCTGCCTGCCTGCCTGCCTGCCTGCCTGCCTGCCTGCCTGCCCGCCCGCCCGCCTGCCTGCCTGCCTGCCTGCCTGCCTGCCTGCCTGCCTGCCTGCCTGCCTGCCTGACTGACTGCCTGACTGCCTGACTGCCTGACTGCCTGACTGCCTGCCTGCCTGCCTGACTGACTGCCTGCCTGCCTGCCTGCCTGCCTGCCTGCCTGCCTGCCTGCCTGCCTGCCTGCCTGCCTGCCTGCCTGACCGCCTGACCGCCTGACCGCCTGACCGCCTGACCGCCTGACCGCCTGACCGCCTGACCGCCTGACCGCCTGACCGCCTGACCGCCTGACCGCCTGACCGCCTGACTGCCTGACTGCCTGACTGCCTGACTGCCTGACTGCCTGACTGCCTGACTGCCTGACTGCCTGCCTGCCTGCCTGCCTGCCTGCCTGCCTGCCTGCCTGCCTGCCTGCCTGCCTGACCGCCTGACCGCCTGACCGCCTGACCGCCTGACCGCCTGACCGCCTGACTGCCTGACTGCCTGACTGCCTGACTGCCTGACTGCCTGACTGCCTGACTGCCTGACTGCCTGACTGCCTGCCTGCCTGCCTGCCTGCCTGCCTGCCTGCCTGCCTGCCTGCCTGCCTGCCTGCCTGCCTGCCTGCCTGCCTGCCTGCCTGCCTGCCTGCCTGCCTGCCTGCCTGACCGCCTGCCTGCCTGCCTGACCGCCTGCCTGCCTGCCTGACCGCCTGACCGCCTGCCTGCCTGCCTGCCTGCCTGCCTGCCTGCCTGACTGACTGACTGACTGACTGCCTGACTGACTGACCGCCTGCCTGCCTGCCTGCCTGCCTGCCTGCCTGCCTGCCTGCCTGCCTGCCTGCCTGCCTGCCTGCCTGCCTGCCTGCCTGCCTGCCTGCCTGCCTGCCTGCCTGCCTGCCTGCCTGCCTGCCTGCCTGCCTGACCGCCTGACCGCCTGACCGCCTGACCGCCTGACCGCCTGACCGCCTGCCTGCCTGCCTGCCTGCCTGCCTGCCTGCCTGCCTGCCTGCCTGCCTGCCTGCCTGCCTGCCTGCCTGCCTGCCTGCCCGCCTGCCTGAACTGCCCAATTGATCAATCGACTACTGACATCCTCCGCTCGCTTGCCTGGTGCGCATCCGCAGCTGCAGCTATCTCTCATGGTGTTGATGGACGTAGCTATCTCTTTGGAAGATCCCTTTGACGAAGCTGCCCTGGATGGCATCAGCTGCTTTGAGGCCTTGGACCACATCGCTGCGGTGAGTGATGGTGGCATTAGGTGTGGCCCCTGTCCGGGCCCTTGCTGCTCCTGCACCTGCTCCTGCTCCTGCTCCTGCTCCTGCTCCTGCCCCTGCTCCTGCTCCTGCTCCTCCTGCGCCTGTCCCTGCCCCTGCCCCTGCTCCTGCTCCTACCCTGTGCCACGAGCAGCACGAGAGGTATGTAGCACAATGCTTGCTGCAGATGACCAGCGAAGAGGGCATGGAGGCGGAGGACTTCCCCGCCTTGGTCCCTCGCTCTACTGCAGTGCCAGCCTACTTCATGCCACGCTCATGGCAGGTGCTTATCAGGCAAACTGCAGACCAGTAGACAATGCAGGCTGGGGGATGAACAGGCTTCAGCGCAGAGGCAGGGGAGGGAGGGAGGTCAGAAGGGAGGGAGAGAGGTAGGCAGGTCAATAGGCGAGCGGTGTAATTGAGGATTTTGAGCACAGGGTGAAGGGAGATGTGGGCCGGGCTGCAGGTTGTCACTTTGGCACAGCTGAGATAGACCCAGTCGGATTGCACAATCAGCCAGGTCCAGCTGGGTCTGGGTCAACTGCTTTAACAATGTGCACATTGGTTTTGTAGCTTCGTGAAAGCCGGCTGCTCACCTCTGGGCGCAGTCTGGAGGCGAGCGGACCACGCCTGGCCAACCGCCCGACAACAGCGGCGGCGAGGGTACCTGGTGGTCCAAGCCCAAAAGCCGGCGGCGGGATGATCAAGCCGATGGGCGCGACGACGATGTTTCCGGCCGAGAGGCCGGTACGGACTACGAGCATGTGTTTCTCGATGGATACGGCAGTGGGGTCTCGCGGCCTACCCCTGCGATGCCGCCCATGCCCCCCTTGCCGCAAGCGTACTCAGCCGCACAAGACCTGGGTTTGGTCGGAAGCACGTTTGGTGGCAGGCCGCGCTAGGCAGCCTCAAGTTGTGACTCAACGCCCACGAGCCGGAGGTTGACATTGGTTGGTAGTGCGAGCGACGGGCAGCAGCATTGCTAGACAGACGGTACCGGGAGGATGCGACCGCTGAACAGATGTGATATTTGTGTGTATGATAGCTAGAATCGCTCAAGTCCAGCTGACTGATGCAAATCAGTGCCTGGAGAGTACCACCTCTATAAATGGTACTGCCGCTGTGATGTCACTGCCCCTGCTCTCACTCATCCGAGGAGGATCCTTCTTAATGAGCCATAATCAGTAGCAAGCATAATGCCATTTCCTCATCATTCCTATTTATATTTAACACCGCGAGCGGCAGCCAGTCAAGAAAGAAAGCGCCACACAGGGAGTTATGGCTTCAAGAGTGTGGTCTTGTCCCAGAGTACAAATAACTTTTCATGGAACAATGCATAAATGTAAAGACAAGATCTGTCACGTTCAGCTCATCCACGCACTGACATGCTTAAACATGGCACAAATAAGCATGCATCTCTCAAAACTTGCAAATATTAACTGAGGCTTATAACTAAGCTTAGTGCACTCTTGTGACCCATGCGGCCATGCAGCCTAATGGCTGACAGCTCGTGCTGTGTCAGGCATGATCATGCACAAGGTGGTTGGTGCCATGGTTTCTTGGCAATAGTTTATCTTCATGGGTTCTTTATTGATGGGGCATCCACTTAGCAGATGCTTCTCACAATGCGGGTTGCGCATGCATTGTGGAGTCCAAATTGCACATGGCAGAGGGTGCACAGGCATTGCAAAGCTCATGGCTCTTGGCACTGGGCGCATGAACGATGTCGTATCCATACATGGCCCAACATGGTGTGTGCCCAAACATGGCGAGCACCACTGGGCAGCGACAGCTACTACGTATGACAACCTAAAAGGAATGAGTCCATATTGCCCGTGGCAAGGCCTGCACGACACTGATGAAAAGTGACGATCGCCTTTGCCAGATGGTAGATGGTAGGACACGACTATGCTCACTACTGCTGTTACCCCACATGGGCTGCACCACTTGCGTCCCAAGCTCACCGGGGACTCTGCGCAAGCGGATCCACTGTTCGCAAGCACATGCTGGGCAGCACCACTTCAAAATGTGGGCGCATCCCTTCCCAGCACCACTTCATCCTTGCGTTAGACCAGCCTGCAGCATCGCAGGTGGGCAAGAGTTGTAGGCGCTTGCCCCTGCAGCCACGTGGGCCAGTGCAGGGCTCATAAGTCAGCATGGCCAAGGCAGATGGTCACAAGGCCTAAAACGCATCTGAGATCAATGCCTCTGCGTTGTCATCAGCAAAGTGTGAGTGATGAAGGTGGTCCTGCTACCCCACAACTGCACTTGTGCTCAAGTATCACGGTGCAGCAGCGTGTGGCACTTGGTGGCAGCGGCTCACCATGTCGTGCCACCGCCAGCAGCAGCAGGACCGGCTAGGCAGCAGTCACCATAACTGCTGAGTTGGCTACTGCATTGCTTGCATGTCCTCTGAGCGTCTGGGGAGAGGCAGGGGAGAGGCAGGGGAGGGCAGGGGTGCAGTGGAGTGCCGTGTAGGAATATAATGGAGCAGGGAATCCTCACTGCCCAAGCAACGGCCTCAATGGCATGCTTGCCAGTGTGTGATGCGCAACAATGACCATCACACTGACACCGTGCAGCAGCAGACCGTGCACTACACCGTTGCAGCAGCAGACAGGCACCCGGCTCCCGGCTGCACACAGTCAGCTCCCTCTATCCTCAAAACCCATGTCCATGTTCGCAGCAGCCCGGCAGAGGTGGTTGCAGTGCAGTGGTGCTCAAGACAGGCGTGCAGCGTGGCACTTGCAGCATTAGTTGCAGTATAGCAGTATTGCAGTGTCGAGCCATGGCACCTCGTCCTGTGTTTTCTATCGCGCTATATGTAGCGTTCGCTTTGATATGCCATATTGTAGAGGCCGCTTTGCGAGCTGTATTACCGCGCATCGCGTTATAAAAATGGCCTCTTACCTGCGACTTTGCGTATCTAGGCGTAAGTTTCGCTGCATTTTTCACCTTAGCGATTCTAGATATCTGTGGCGATTCGGGGGGAACAATGCTCTGCACCGTCACACATCCAGTCTGCAGCAACGACCAGCAAGGGGCTGTAGCGGTGGCTGTGGGCCCAGGGCCACCGCCTGCCTGACCTCTGCCCCAACCTCTCTACCTCTGCCTACCCCCACCATAGCTGCCTCCCTGACTCCCCCCCAGCAGCAGTGGTGAGCAGCAGGGGCAGGGCCGTGCTGCAGGCAGGCCCTGCCCCTGCTGCTGCCTGGGGCCCACTCACCAGCCAGTAGGTCCGGCCAGTGGTCAGGGTGCTGGTCGTATTGGACAGCTGTGCGCCAAAGGAGCAGGCAGGTGAGGCGTCGTCATTGTAAGCCATCTGCGCAGCACCAAGGCATCACCATCACTGCTGCCCAGCACACCCCCAGGGGGCAGCAGGGCAGCAGGCAGAGTGGTGCAGACTGATACTACTGGGTGGGCAGCACCAAGGCCTCAGCACCTCAGCACCGCCTGGTAGAGGTGCAGAGTGCGTTGGCAGGGGTGGCAGTGGACCCCCATGACCCCTGCAGGCTGACCCCTGACCACATCACCCTCACGGCCAGCTCGGCCCTGACCCCAGACTGTGACCTTTGCCCTGCCTAATCCACAGCTAATGCCTCCTCACCCTCCTCAGCTGCACCCACCGAGTCCACGAACCCTCCACAGCGGCAAGTGTTGTTAGCAGTGGCAGTCTCGTACAAACGGAGCTGTGAGTTCCAAGCAGCAGTCACTGCAGCCACCACACCAGACAGCAACATGAGCAGCCCAGGAGCTGGCAGCATTTGGGGCACGACAGCGCTGCCAGGCAGTGGGCGAGGCACATATGCAGGGCACAGGGCAGTCAGTGTAGAGGGAGGCAGGGGGTCTCAGGAGGTCCAGGTGCAGCTGAGCTGAGCAGGCTGCCTGCTGCACCTTGGAAGCAGGTGGTGAAGGTGACAGCCCTGCCATCGCCTGTGATGGGGCCAAACAACAAGGCTGGGTTCGCATAAGAGTCGAGGCTGGTCACCGGGAATGGACCGGACACATAGAGTGGTTGACCTGCACGGCACACCGCCCCACACGGCATGACACGCTTGACAGAGGCAATGGACCAGGCTGGGCTGCTGCCACCCACCTGTTGTTGGGAGCGCGAGTGGAATAGGGTTGCCACAGGAGCCAGGCACAGCGGGTGGGGAGGGAGGCAGTGGGGGGGGAGGGGGGGGAAAGGGGGGTAAAGGAGGGAAGGGGGGGGGGGAGGGGGGGGGAGGAGGGCGGGGGGGGGGGGGAGGGGTTGGGAGGAGGGCGGGGGGGGCGGGGGGGGGGGGGGGGGCGGAGGTGGTGGGGAAGGGAGGGAGGGGAGGGGAAAGGAGGTGGGGGATAGGGGGAGGGAGAGGGGGGGGTGGGGGGTGGGGGGGAGGGGGAGGGAGGTGGGGGGGAAGGAGGTGGGGGGGAGGGGGAGGGAGGTGGGGGGAAAGGAGGTAGGGGGGAGGGGGAGGGAGGTGGGGGGGAAGGAGGTGGGGGGGAGGGGGAGGGAGGTGGGGGGGAAAGGAGGTGGGGGGGAGGGGGAGGGAGGTGGGGGGGAAGGAGGTGGGGGGGAAGGAGGTGGGGGGGAGGGGGAGGGAGGTGGGGGAGAAGGAGGTGGGGGGGAGGGGGAGGGAGGTGGGGGGGAAGGAGGTGGGGGGGAGGGGGAGGGAGGTGGGGGGGAAGGAGGTGGGGGGGAGGGGGAAGGAGGTGGGGGGGAAGGAGGTGGGGGGGAGGGGGAGGGAGGTGGGGGGGAAGGAGGTGGGGGGGAGGGGGAGGGAGGTGGGGGGGAGGAGGTGGGGGGGAGGGAGGTGGGGGGGAGGGGGAGGGGGGAGGGGGAGAGGAGGTGGGGGGGAGGGGGAGGGAGGGGGGGAGGAGGAGGTGGGGGGGAGGGGGAGGGAGGTGGGGGGGAGGGGGAGGGAGGTGGGGGGGAGGGGGAGGGAGGTGGGGGGGAGGGGGAGGGAGGTGGGGGGGAGGGGGAGGGAGGTGGGGGGGAGGGGGAGGGAGGTGGGGGGGAGGAGGTGAGGGGGGAGGAGTGGGGGGGAGGGGGAGGGAGGTGGGGGAGAAGGAGGTGGGGGGGAGGGGGAGGGAGGTGGGGGGGAGGAGGTGGGGGGGAGGGGGAGGGAGGTGGGGGGGAGGAGGGGGGGGGAGGGGGAGGAGGTGAGGGGGAGAGGAGGTGGGAGGGGAGGGGGAGGGAGGTGGGGGGGAAGGAGGTGGGGGGGAGGGGGAGGGAGGGTGGGAGGGGAAGGAGGTGGGGGGGAGGGAGGTGGGGGGAGGGGGAGGAGCGGGGGGGGAGAGGAGGTGGGGGGAGGGGGAGGGAGGGTGAGGGGGGAAGGAGGTGGGGGGGAGGGGGAGGGAGGTGGGGGGGAGGAGGTGGGGGGGAGGGGGAGGGAGGTGGGGGGGAGGGGGAGGGAGGTGGGAGGGGAGGGGGAGGGAGGTGGGGGGGAGGGGGAGGGAGGTGGGGGGGAAGGAGGTGGGGGGGAGGGGGAGGGAGGTGGGGGGGAAGGAGGTGGGGGGGAGGGGGAGGGAGGTGGGGGGGAAGGAGGTGGGGGGGAGGGGGAGGGAGGTGGGGGGGGATGAGGTGGGGGGGAAGGAGGGTGGGGGGAGGGGGAGGGGGGGGGGGAGAGGAGGTGGGGGGGAGGGGGAGGGAGGTGGGGGAGAAGGAGGTGGGGGGGAGGGGGAGGGAGGTGGGGGGGAGGGGGAGGGAGGTGGGGAGGAGGGGGAGGAGGTGGGAGGGGAGGGGGAGGGAGGTGGGGGGGAGGGGGAGGAGGTGGGAGGGGAGGGGGAGGGAGGTGGGGGGGAGGAGGGTGGGAGGGGAGGAGGTGGGGGGGAGGGGGAGGGAGGGGGGGAGGGAGGGGGGGAGGAGGGTGAGGGAGGTGGGAGGGTGAGGAGGGGGGGAGGAGGGGGAGGGAGGTGGGAGGGTGAGGAGGGGGGGGGAGGGGGAGGAGGGTGAGGAGGGTGAGGAGGGGGAGGAGGGGGAGGAGGTGGGGGGTGAGGAGGGGGGAGGAGGGGGAGGGAGGGTGAGGAGGGGAGGAGGTGGGAGGGTGAGGAGGGGGGAGGAGGGTGAGGAGGGGAGGGGGAGAGGAGGTGGGGGAGGAGGGGGAGGGAGGTGGGGGTGAGGAGGGGGAGGGAGGGGGAGGGAGGTGAGGGGGGAGGAGGTGAGGGGGAGGGGGAGGGAGGGGGAGGGAGGGGGAGGGAGGTGGGGGGAGGGGGAGGGAGGTGGGGGGAGGGGGAGGGAGGTGGGGGGAAGGAGGTGGGGGGGAGGGGGAGGGAGGTGGGGGGGAGGAGGTGGGGGGGAAGGAGGTGGGGGGGAGGGGGAGGGAGGTGGGGGGGAAGGAGGTGGGGGGGAGGGGGAAGGAGGTGGGGGGGAGGGAGGTGGGGGGGAAGGAGGTGGGGGGAGGGGGAAGGAGGGGGGGGAGAGGGGTGGGGGGAGGGGGAGGGAGGTGGGGGGGAAGGAGGTGGGGGGGAGGGGGAGGGAGGTGGGGGGGAAGGAGGTGGGGGGGAGGGAGGGGGGGGAGGGGAGGGCGGAGAGAGGAGGTGGGGGGGAGGGGAGGGAGGTGGGGGAGAAGGAGGTGGGGGGGAGGGGGAGGGAGGTGGGGGGGAAGGAGTGGGGGGGAGGGGGAGGGAGGTGGGGGGGAGGGGGAGGGAGGTGGGGGGGAGGGGGAGGGAGGTGGGGGGAGGGGGAGGGAGGTGGGGGAGGAGGTGGGGGGGAGGGGGAGGGAGGTGGGGGGGAAGGAGGTGGGGGGGAGGGGGAGGGAGGTGGGGGGGAAGGAGGTGGGGGGAGGGGGAGGGAGGGGGGGGGAAGGAGGGGGGGGGAAGGGGGAGGAGGGGGGGGGGAGGAGGGGGGGGGAAGGGGGAGGGAGGGGGGGGTAAAGGAGGTGGGGGGGAGGGGAAGGGAGGTGGGGGGGAGGGAGGTGGGGGGGAGGGGGAGGCAGTGGGGGGGGGAGGTGGGGGGGAGGGGAAAGGAGGTGGGGGGGAGGGGGAAGGAGGTGGGGGGGAGGGGGAAGGAGGTGAGGGGGAGGGGGAAGGAGGTGGGAGGGAGGGGGAAGGAGGTGGGGGGGAAGGAGGTGGGGGGGAGGCGGAGGGAGGGGGGGAGAAAGGAGGGTGGGGAGTAAGGGGAGTAGGGGAGGGAGGAGGGGGAGTAGGAAAGGGAAAGGCAGAAGGCGGAGAGGGGCTTGGTGACGGCTGCAAGCAGAGCAGCAGCATGCAGGAAGTGACAGCAACAGCGCATCTGCTGTGTGAGAGAGTTCAGGCTGCAGAGTGCAGGCTGAGAGTGCAGGCTGAGAGTGCTGGTGATGCTCCCTGGTGTGAGGAGGTGTGTTGAAGCTGTTCGAACGTGTCCTTAGTGCGTTGCCATCACCCACCGGGGTGGTCAGCAGCTGGGAGTTGGAGGGCGGCAGTGGGGGGGAGGGGGGGGGCTGAGGTGGGGCTGGTGGGGGGGGGCTGGGAGGTTGTGGGGCAGGGGGTGGGGGGGGGGCAGGCGGGGGCCCAGGGTTAGGGGGTGGTGGCCCTGGCCTGCATGAGGACACAGTGCCAGACAGGCTGCTGGGCTGCATGGCCACCAGGAGCAGCAGAGGGGAGTGAGGGTAAGGGTGAGGGAGAGGGGGAGGGGTGCTTGCACTGGGGCTATGCAGGGACTGGAAGGCAACAGGGACTGGAAGTGACAGGGAGAGCACTCAGCTTGGCGCTCAACAGCCTTGCAGCTGCACACTTTAAGCACTTCTGCCAGCATCAGTCGGCGGGCAGCTGGTCGGCAGGGCAGCAGGGCGGCAGGGCACACTACAGCTATCACTCACGGGGGGGTTACTCACGGTGGGGGTGGGGGAGAAGGAGGCGGAGAGGGTGAGGGTGAGGGTGAGGGTGAGGGTGAGGGTGAGGGTGAGGGTGAGGGTGAGGGTGAGGGTGAGGGTGAGGGTGAGGGTGAGGGTGAGGGTGAGGGTGAGGGTGAGGGTGAGGGTGAGGGTGAGGGTGAGGGTGAGGGTGAGGGTGAGGGTGAGGGTGAGGGTGAGGGTGAGGGTGAGGGTGAGGGTGAGGGTGAGGGTGAGGGTGAGGGTGAGGGTGAGGGTGAGGGTGAGGGTGAGGGTGAGGGTGAGGGTGAGGGTGAGGGTGAGGGTGAGGGTGAGGGTGAGGGTGAGGGTGAGGGTGAGGGTGAGGGTGAGGGTGAGGGTGAGGGTGAGGGTGAGGGTGAGGGTGAGGGTGAGGGTGAGGGTGAGGGTGAGGGTGAGGGTGAGGGTGAGGGTGAGGGTGAGGGTGAGGGTGAGGGTGAGGGTGAGGGTGAGGGTGAGTGGGAGGGTGAGGGGCTCGTACTCACGGGGGGGGTGCGGGGGGTGAGGGCGAGGGAGGGGGAGAGGGAGGGGGAGGGGAGGGGTAGGGGGGCGGTGAGCTGGGCAGCAGTGCAGCCTGGCAGCGGTGGAAGGGCATTGCGTAGAGGGTGAAGAAGGACAGTGAGTCCCGGGTCATCAGGGCGCCACGGCTGCAGGCAAGGACACTTGTAGATATTAGTAACTGCACCAGACAGAGCTCAGACAGCTCATAAGCCAGGAGCCAGGAGCAAGAAGCCAGGAGCACTCTGCTGCCCTCTTCCTTAATCCCTTGCCTTTGCGCAAACATTTGATGAGACTGAGGGTCTTGCCGGTGCCACAGCTTGCCGCCCGCATTGCAGCAGGCACCACACCAGTGCCTAGCTGCACTATGCTGCTTTGTTGCCATGTCACACCTGTCCCCTTGCCGCTCTCACTGCAGCTGACACTACACCTGGCTAGCTGCACCATATCGCACTCACCAGTCAAGCAGCAGAGGCTCCAGTGGACCCGCGGTGGAGGCCAGCCTGCAGGGGGCAGGGCCAGGCTCCGCACTCAGGGCTGGTGCGTGAGCTGTGCAGGTCACATGTGGGCTGGCTGGCAGCATGGGCGAAGTTTGACTTTCAGTTAAAACCCCCTAACATGGCCGGCAAAGCTGGTGCTCAGTTGCTGGCCAGGGACAGACTGCAGTGCCCTGCGCAAGAGTCGTTGTTAAACTCTTACAGACCAGATAGATTTTATCAGGGGTGCGGCCAGGGAGGGAGGCAGAGGGGGCAGGCAGGCAGGGAGGCAGAGGAGGCAGCGGCTGAAAGCAGCAGCCTGGCTTCTGGGGTCGGATGTTACATGGGCATGAGAAGGGGAACCAGGCTACTGAGGCATCAAATATGCAGGGTGGTGTGAGTAGGGTTGGGTCCAGTGGTTTGGGGTGGGATAGGGGGTGTCCCATGCAGGCCTCGTCAGGAGGCCTTGTAGGAGGGGAGGAATGTAACATTTGTATGGCGCATGCAAGTGTGAAGCTGGCCACCCTAAAGCCAGGTACCCTAAACCCCGTGAAGTGAACAGGGGGGTCACAGCCCAATGACCTACCCCGCTCTACTATAGAGTCTAAGCCCGTGTACTTGGCATGTAGGCTAGATCAATCTGAGGGGTGCGTGGTTGAGGACTCCCGCATGTTGCATTACTTCCTCCTTCAGTCAGAGCCTCCCAACTCTCTTGAAAAGAGGGTGTGTCCTTTACACGAGGTTTATTTCTCGCTCAGGATGCCGATTGCGCATCGAAACACACCAGTGTGTAGAGGACTCGCTTGGCTACACGGAATGCCTGTCCTCAGCTCTATTAAATGTGTACATGATGCGCTACCTGGGCGTGAACCTGGCATACATTTTGTGGGCAGATATCACCATGCACGCCTCCTCCACCCTCGACCTTCCTAATGATGCCGTGATGACGCATACGCAAGTATGTGTGCAATCGCGCTTTGTGTTGCGATGGCCGGAACCGCGAGTTTGAAACCTAAGAAGCTGAAATGCTTCTTTAACGCACCCACACCACTGCTAATGCTGCGATTAGGACAGCTGCATACTTCTTAGCATCGATTAGCTTTCACTCGTCATTTGTGTCGCTCGCGCTGTCACGCGTAAGACGGAGTAGTTGTATGCTCTAGCGGTTCAACAAGACACTATGTGCACCCTTCACATTTGACTACAGTAGACTATGTGGCCTGATAGTCATATTGACCGCGGGACTCTTCAAACTCAAGCCTTTTCTGCCCGTTTCGCTGTCTACGCCCCGTATTCGTTGTAGCTAGCGCATGTGTGCATATGCGCAGTCTTCGTTCTGTCGCTAAAGCGGTTTCGGACGTCACCACCGGTTCGGTCCACGGTGCTCTCGGTCCACGGTCCACCAGCTGTCAAATGCACTCCCACTCCCACCTGGCCCGACTCGCACCCCTAGGCAAGGCAAGGCCTCTACACTTCATAGCAAAGCACCCAAGCAACACCACTATTCACATCCACATTGACCACTTGCATGCGCTGCCTGTACCAAGATGCCATGGCCTAGGTGCCACTGCCAAACCCCTTGCCCTCTCATTCAGACGTCCCTGTACTAGCATGGTTAGAGGCAGTAGGGCTGGTCTTGGACGCCTTCTGGCCATGTGCTAGGATCTGGGCGGGCGCAAGGGGGTCAGCAGCCAAGGTGGGCAGGCGGGGGCCAGCAGCTGGGACGGCTGCACTTGCACAATACAACACCACTTTGCCACTGGTGATGGTGCAACCATCCATCTGGATATGGATTGCTGGCGCTTGTCTCAATAGGCCTGCGCATGCGCACACACATACACACACACAATTCAGCTCAACTACACCTCAAATTTGACATAATGGAACACCATGAAAGGAGTATAATATGAACAACATTGAACAACAGCAAGGTTACTCTGGAACTACCCCATGGTAACACCACATGGCAACATCCCATGGTACTCACCCTCGAATGTGCGTTGGATGTCGCAAGTCAGCATCAGCTGGTGGCGACGTACTGTGGAAGGCCCCGCTTGAGGTTGAGGTGGGGCATCAGGGAACTCTGCAGCCGCCACAGCTGTGCGCAGGGGGCCAAGCTGCTGGCATGACACGTTGGGCAAAGTCAACAGCGCCGCATTGCTGCATGCATAGGCTGCAGTGTAGGCTCCCGTCACAGAATCACGCTCCTTGTGGCAAGGGGGGGGAGGGACCTGCATGGCTGTTGCTGGGCTGGCTGCTTGTGTGCATGGCGGTGCACCCCACATGGCATGCCAACGCTTCAAGGTGTAGAGTGACACCTCATTGCGTTGCAGCCAGGACATTTTGTCACGCACGTCCTTGGGCATGGCCCTCTTCGCTGTTGCTAGCTGGGCCCGCATGGCTGCCAGCTGGGTCCCCATGCTCCTGACCTTGCCCTTACATACTGCCAGCTCTTGTTTTGCAGCTGAAAGTTCTGATCGGTAGCGATGCAAAGACACTTGCAAGCCAAGCACGTCGTTCTCAGACTGCTGCAACGCTTGCTGGGACTGGTGCAATCGCTCTTGGCACACCTGCCTCTGTGGCAGCAGACGTAAGAACTTGCCAGCAGCTGGGACGGGAGCTGGGACGGGACCAGCTGGGACGGGAGAGGGCTGCAATGTCAGGGGGGGGGGTGAGGGGGAGGGGAAACGTAGGAGGGCTGGGCTGAGCTGGGCTGGGCGGTGGTGGCAGGCTAGGAGGTGGTGGTAGTGGTGGTAGTGGTGGTGGTGGTGTTGCCAGAGATTGGGTAAGAGGGCTCCTGCAACAGTAGACAAAGATGTTGTTGGGGGTAGCTATGCACGAAGTGGATAACTTCCTGTTTACTTATGCTTTGTCTACATTGAGAGCGGTAGCAAGGGCGGGTCATTCTGCTTCATACGACATACCCATCGACAGCAACATAGCAAGCTTGGTGTAGGCTGCTGACCTTGAAATGGAAGGTATATATAAGCTTTATGGTCATCAACGGGTATGCCTCCACAGAAGTAGAACTGGGCGCGCGTCTACATCCAGGAAACACTGTCGGGTTAATTGAGCCGGGAGGAATCACAAGCGCCGGCTGTACTTGCCTTTAGAGCGTTAGGAGGCAACCACGGTATTGCGAAGCACTCCCATAGCTGACTTGCGCTGCGCGATGTGGTGAGAGCGACCGGCTGATTGGTGGGCGCACTTTTTCGTTTACGGGGTTCCTGGCATTACGGGCGTATAGAAGACTAAGCGGTCATCGCATGCCGCACGGTGCTACGTTAATCGCACACGTCTCGGCACCGGAATGTCCATGACATGGTTGTGTAAAAGGTTTTATCAGAGTTGGGAGGGTCTGACCTTCAGCCAGGCTGAGAAGCCTTGCCTTTGCATACACCCTTGATGGGCTGGCTCATTCATTCAGCTGCCTGCTCATCTTGTCCGCTTCATCCCAGTCATTGTGTCGCTGTGTGATGTGGTCTGGGACGTTTGTGACTTTTCAAGGTGATGCACGGTTCGTTTGTGTGGGTACGGGCTCGTCATCAGCCTGTGTCGTGCAGTCTGTTCACTGAACGCAATGCCAGTGCCGCTCATTGCTCAGTGCCAGGCCGCGAGCCGTTGGCGTGCAGGTTGGTCATTGGGGCTGGGAATAAGGTGGGTTTTGCCCCGCTGGCGGTTGACTACACCCAAAGCACATGGCCAGCGCTTGCATCAGGGAAATAGGTTGTCATCAGCAGCCTCCACGACCTAGGTGAGGCTGGTGGTGACTAGTTCTGCTTACGGATTGCTTCTGCTTCGCCACGAACAGGCATCATCCAATGATTGAAGGGGTTCGTTCGAATGTGGTGTAGTGAGGTCGGCATGGTCGCCCATGCACACCACATGCACTGTCGCCTGTCAAACCACACCCTGACCCCCTCCTGTGGCCCTGCCCTGTTGTTGACCCCTGCTCCTGGCCTCACTTGCCAGCCTCCCATACGCAATTCACTCCGTGCCGTGATCAAGCGTACTCATCCCACCATCAAATGTGCGGCGGGTGTGATAGAATGTGGCCATACAGGGAGTTCACGATGCAGGGCATCAGGTAGAAGAGTAGGGGAAACGTTCCTGGTGAAACGTTCCTGGTGCCAACCAGCACTGGCTGGGTGTGCCCGTCTGGGTGAGCCCTCATCTAGCATTCCACCTCTCTTCTATCTCGCTCTCAGACACGCATGCTCAACATCCCTAGGCCAGCTAGTGCTTTGGCCCAGGGCCCCTGCCCTTGCTTTTGCCTGGCTCGAGCTCTGCTGCCCAGCCACCTCCCCTGCCCTGTCAGCAGCGGCTCCACAGTGCCAGCCACCTCTTTGCCTGGACTCAACTCTTAGGCACCACCTTCCCTTGCCAAGGCAGTACCGAACCTCCAGGTGGGCGGGTGGGCTAGCAACCCAGTGGCTGACGGCTTGCGCAGTGTCTTAGTGGGTTGTTCAGCTTATCAGCCCAGCGGGCAACAAGTACCAACGCCAAGGCAGAATGATAGGACCCTCACTAGGGGTGGTGTTTTGCCAGTGGGATTATGTTTCCATGCACATCGCATGGGCGCCATCCACCTAAACTATTGCCTGTGGACCCTGGACCAGCAGCCACCCCACCTCACCCCACCCCACCCCACCCCACCCCACCCCACCCCACCATGGCTGTCATGCCAGCTCAAAGTCAGCCCAAGGTGGTCGGCCCCCACGCCCCTCCCCACAGCCAGTGCGTCAGCAGCGGGTCAGTCAGCTCAGTCACTCCGCTTGCCATTGGTGGCGCTGAGTGGGACAGTGCTTGTCAGTGCTTGCCATTGGTGGCGCTGAGGGGGGCCAGCGCCCTGGCGGCCTCCAGCTGCCACTTAAAGGAGAACACCGAGTCACCCGGGTAGATGGTGGGCAGGTACAGGGTTTTGTCGCTGACCTGCGCCAAGGCCAGGGCAGCAGCTGCTGCTTCAGAGGGAGGGGCTGGGGCCAGTGGGGTTTGCAGGCAGCCCCACAGAGCAGCGCCTGCAGGGCATCAGGCCTGCAGGGCCGGGTCAGACCAAGAGCGATGCGAACGCCTCGGCTTGATTACAAAGGGCCATCACGGCTGTGCTAGGGCTGCAATTGCTCAAGATGTAGAGGCAATTGCCACAGGCGAGGTGTGAAAGAGCTTTACGAGCGCAAGTTATGGCTTGGTGCTGTGCCGCCCTGCCGGGCAGGTGCCAGGTGCCATCCGGTGCCAAGGCCATGCGTCACCCCTGCCCTACCACTCCTGCTTCCATACTGCCCCACTCTTGGCTGTGATGGCCCCTGTGATGGCCCCTCGTGTCCCCTGACAGCTTCACCCTAAGCTAAGCTAGGCTAAGCTCTGTCCCTCCTAAGCTCCCTGAACCACTCCTGACCACAGCTAGGGACTAAGCTCGTGAACCTTAAGGGCTAAGCTTTTGACCCTCCCTCAGCCCTGCCTTCACCCACCCACCCCTTCATCTATACTTCAACCCTGCCCTCGGCCTTCCCTCCCTCTTGACTCCAGCTACCTCACCCCTGCCCTCAGCTGCCCCACTTTGGCCCTGGCCACACCTTGCTGCGAACCCGGCTCCATTCCAGGGAGGTGGAGATGCGGGCCAAGAAGGTGGCCAAGTGGTTCATGGCGTACTCCTTGCCTGTGGCCAGGACACCACCGCAGCCAGCCAGGCAGCTCATGGTCCAGCTCATCAACCCAAGGCCATACAGCTCCAAGTGCGCCCTGGAACACCCTGCAGCACTTTGGCCTGACTATCTAATCCTGCCCTGCCCCCGCCCCGCCCCGCCCCGCCCCGCCCCGCCCCGCCCCGCCCCGCCCCGCCCCGCCCCGCCCTGCCCCTGCAACCTGCCATGTGAACCCTGCCTTTGCCTGCTCTCGTCATGCCCCCTGTGCTGCGCTGTGCCCTAGCCCGCTCACCTACACAGTAGTGTGGGCCGTGGCCGAACACCATGAAGTTTGCGGCGTGCTTGATGTCCTCCTGCCGCTCTGGGCTGAAGCGATCAGGGTCAAACTTCTCAGGCTGGCTGTAACCCTGCAGTGCTCAGGGTGTCAGAGTGTCAGGTATTGCGGTGGCAGGGTCAGGGTTGTGCTCAATGTCAGCAGCAGCAGCGACCCACAGCATTGTATGCTTAGTCAAGTATAGGCATAGGTCAAGAACCTAGCTAGCACCTGGCTGGCAGGGCAGAGTGGCGTGCAGGCAAGGGCAGTGTGGCGAGGCAGGTGCTGCCAGGGGGTGCTGTGTGACTGAGCCTGGCCCGGCCCCCTCCCCCTCCAGCAGCAGCAGTGGGTGCCTCAGCTCTTCCTATCAAAGGAGCAGCTCATGGCCGTGCCCAGAGGGCGGGCGGCTCGTGCTGTTGAGGTCATCATCCCCGGCAACACCACTGCCTCATGCCAGACACACGCAGCAAGCAACAGCTGGTCCCGCTGCCAGCCTGCCAGTGGGCCTGACCCTACTGCCTGCCTCCTGCTGCCTGAGGCCATGCTGCCAGCCTGTGGCATGTCATAGGAGCCCACCAGCCCCAGCCATGGGTCATGAGGCCAGCTCCTGTTGCTGAGATGCCAGGTCAGCACAGCAGCAGGGAACAGGGGAGCAGGGAAGAGGGCCTGATCTGGCCACACCCAACTGACCAGGCAGCAGCAGTTACAACACATGTGGCTGCTGTGGAAGGTTAGGGTTAGGGTTAGGGTGACTAGCAGCCATCAGCCTCCCAGCACCGCCTGGCCATGGCTGGCCTCAGCAACCCTGCCTCTCCCTGTGGCTGTAAACCCCCTGCCGCAGCCCCCTGGCCCCAACCCCCCTGGCCCGCCCCGTCCAAGCCCAGCCCCAGCCCACCTGCATGCATGCTGACCAGATGGAGGGGATGATCATGGCGCCCTTAGGTGCTGTGTAGTCCTCAGTGAGCTTGAAGGGCGCCTGGGCCTGCTGGGGCACCATAGGGGCGGGGGGCCGGAAGCGCAGGATCTCCTTCACCACCTGCAACACCACCACCACCAACAACAACAACACCACCAACACCGCAGAGCTGAGCCACAAGCTTAGCGGGGAACCATGCTTGCATGAACAACACAAGAGGCGCCTCCACCACCACCATTGCCATCATAAGGGGCAATACAAGAAAACGAACATGCTTGGTGTAATTCATGTAACCCCCCTGCCCTGGTCTGACCTGACACTCTCCCCCTGACCTGGCCTGATCTGACCTGCCCCTCCCTGACCTGGCCTGACCTGACCTGCCCCTCCCTGACCTGACTGGCCCTCCCTGACCTGCTTGGTGTACTTCATCTGCGCCAGGACCTCCCCGGTGATGGGGGCGTTCAGGTCTGCCCGCAGTGAGCGCTGCTCCGCCCGCACCTGAGGTGACCACAGCCAGGCCTCATCCCATGATCAATGCCAAGGCGTCAGGGTCAGGGTCAGGGTCAGGGGCTGGGTCAGGGGCTGGGTCAGGGGCTGGGTCAGGGGCTGGGTCAGGGTCAGGGTCAGGGTCAGGGTCAGGGTCAGGGTCAGGGTCAGGGTCAGGGTCAGGGTCAGGGTCAGGGTCAGCTGGCCTTACCTTGTCCAGCACGTGTGGGTGCTCAGCCATTAGTGTCACAGTGTGTACGAGGGAGGCGGTGCTGGCGTCCTGCACCGGGCCAGGCAGCAGAACACACAGGAGGCAGCTGTAGTCAGGCCAGCGCCATGTCATGCTGATGATGCTGACCTTTGATGTGGACCTTTGTAGGGATTGGAGGCAGAGCAGGTGGCTGTTGGTGCGCCTCATTGGCAGCAGCAAGGGCAGTCAGGGCAGCAGCAGCAGCAATGTAGCAGGGGCAGCAGGGCAGTAGGGGCAGGGGATAGGGGCAGCAGCAGGTGATGGTGAGCGGACCTGGCTGGCAAACAGGAAATCCATAACGCTGTCAGCCATCCTTTCGTCGGCACAGTAAAAGGGGGGAGGCACACCCAAAGCTTCCGCCTCCTTAATTTCTGCCAACACCTGTGACAGCAGCACGGTACAGAGCGGGCCGAGGTCAAGGTCAAGGTCAGGCCATGTCCCCGCTGCTGGCATCGGCCTCTCACTGCTGCCCCCCTCACATGGCGTTCATGACGACCAATACATCACTTGATCAAACTCACTCTATCACACGCCTGATTCATGTTTATTTCACAGGCATGGCGTGGCATGTGGTCAACTAGTCTCAGAAGATGCATGGGAGTTCTAAACCACATGCCAGAATGCCAAGCAGCGTCACAAGCACTCCAGGTTGTATTAAAATCGTGTGGGCACAGCAGCCTGCTAGGCACCAGCACCCTGTGTCCGTATTGCTCCAGGCAATGCAGTACGAGTGCAAGTCACACACCAGGGGCAGGTGTCGCACCAGGGGCAGGTCACGCACCTGGAGTGACCAGAAGTCCAACAGGCACTCTGGTTCATGCAGCCCGGTGGCCATGCGTGCCTTGCTCTGTGCTGCTGCCTTGGTCAGCACCTGGGGTGACATCAAGCAGCAGCCAGAGTGAGCTCTGCGGCACCAGGAGGAGGGAGGAGGAGGGAGGAGGAGGAGGGTGGAGGGAGGAGCGGAGAAGACGGAGGAGGAGGGAGGAGGAGGGAGGAGGAGGGCAGTGGGAGGTGAGGTCTCAACAGTAAGGGAAGGGTTTCTGTGCCACAGCACCTTGATGATGAACAGACGCCCTTGGTAGCCTTTCCACACCGCTGTGCCTGGCACGCACACGGGGAAGGCCAGGAAGGCGTCTGTCATGGCACGGTAGGCCACCAGGAACTTGTTTTTCAACTCGGGGCTGTCCAGGTATGGCCCTGAGGCCAGGCAGCCAGCAAGACAAGGCAGGCGAGCTGGGAGGGAGACAGCGGGGTGGTAGACAGGTGCCTCAAGGGTGGGAGGGAGAAAGAAAGAGGGGTGGCAGGGCAGGGCAGAGTGGCGTGCAGGCAGGGGTGGTATGGCAGGGAGGGGTGGTAGACAGGACTGGCAGCGGCAGTGGGTGCAAGGGAAGAGGGTTGCCAGGGCGCAGGCAGGGATAGAAGATGGATGGTGAGTGGATGGCATGGCACAGCGATGTGAAGTGGCGGAGCCCATTGAGCCCATTGAGCATGGAAGTGAGCATGACCTGCCTGCATGGCTCAGGGGTACTACTGGCACGACTGAGCCTCAGTACTGTTTTCACAATGCCTACTACACACTAACTGCTTTCCCAACCACCTGGGGCACCTGGCTGGTAGGGCAGAGTGGCGTGCAGGCAGGGGCAGTGTGGCGAGGCAGGTGCTGCCAGGGGTTGCTGTGTGACTGAGCCTGGCCCGGTCCCCTCCCCCTCCAGCAGCAGCAGTGGGTGCCTCAGCTCTTCCTATCAAAGGAGCAGCTCATGGCCGTGCCCAGAGGGCGGGCGGCTCGTGCTGTTGAGGTCATCATCCCCGGCAACACCACTGCCTCATGCCAGACACACGCAGCAAGCAACAGCTGGTCCTGCTGCCAGCCTGCCAGTGGGCCTAACCCTACTGCCTGCCTCCTGCTGCCTGGGGCCATGCTGCCAGCCTGTGGCATGTCATAGGAGCCCACCAGCCCCAGCCATGGGTCATGGGGCCAGCTCCTGTTGCTGAGATGCCAGGTCAGCACAGCAGCAGGGAAAGGGGAGCAGGGAAGAGGGCCAGCTCCTGTTGCTAACTGCGGCCTGGCGCCAGCCATAGCACATGGTGTACCTGCAAACACCTCCTGCGAGGTCATGGCGTTCATGCGCTGCACCCATGGACGGATCTCGCATGCCGCCCCAAACGTCTGCACACTGCCGCCCTGCGCTGCCACCCACTGCTGGAGGTGCTCACAGATCAGCGCGTCCTGCTTCACCACATACACCTGCGCCAAGGCGTGCGGAGCTAGCCTGCATGACACGCCTGCTGCTGCTGCTGCTGCCGCTGCCTGCTGCTGCAGCTACTGCCTGCTGCTGCAGCTGCTGCCTGCCCTCCTGCTGCTGCATGTCATGCAGTTCAGCAGGCTTCATTTCTAGAAAACCTGATGCACACCCCTGATTGCTGAATCTAAATGCATACCATCAACAAGCCTCTCCTCTCCTCTCTAGACCATGGTCGCGTTTCCACTCCTTGCCTGCGCCTGCCTTACTTGTCTGCTACCATTTTGTTGCCTTCCATACCCGCAGCAGGTGGGCAGTGGTGGCTTGCCACCGCCCACCAGGGGCTGCCTTGCTGCCCCACCCCTGCTTGCCACCCCAGCTGCCTACCCTCCCCCAGGCCTCCCACAACCCTCCCCCAGCCCCTCCCCCAGCCTTACTCACGGACAGGGCTCTGCGAGTGAACAGCGCAAGGAAGGACTTGCGCAGGGCCTTGTGGTCAGGGCCAGTCAGGAATGCAATGTTGCGCGGCCCAAGCACGTCCTTGGCGCTGGGGTGGAGGGCCAGCAGGAGGGTGTCCTGGACAGAAGTGGAACGCCAGCAGCAGGGCATACACAACCAGGTGGGGCGGGATGGGCCTAGGGGCTGTGAATGAGGGGAAAGGGCAGCAGCGAGCTACCAAGGCGGGCCCACACAGTGCTGGGCGGCAGTGCGCAGGTCAAGAGGCCAGGCATGGCCCAGGGCTGAGGAGAGTGAGGGCAGGCTGCTGAGGGTGGTGCACAGCAGTCAGGCACCTGGTGCTGATGTTGGTTTTGCACAAGTCTGATAGCTGTCAGCCTGGTATGGCACCTCAGGCTTGCCCATACCTAGGCTGGGTCATGGCTGGCAAGGGTGCTGGGGAGGGTGGTCAGGTGGGGCAATGCTCACCAAGCTGCAGCGCTGCGCTGCCTCCCCGGCAACACTGACCCTGTGCCACACTGGTCGTGGCCCTGCTCATGTCGTGTCCAGTGTCTCTGCTCAGTGTGCTGGATGTTTAGTGTCGTGTCTAGGGTGTATGCCTGGTGTGGGCCTCCATTGTGGGCCCGTGTCTTGTCTTTGATGTGCTCAATGTGTGCTCACGACATGCACCCGGCCCTACCTGCCTACACAGCCTGGCAAGTGGGCTGTGGCGCCACTAGGGCATTGTAGTCCCACGCTGTGTGAACCTAATGAAGGGAGGGGGCGAGTATGGCGGCTGGAGGGGGTTGGGGGTGGCCACCAGCGTGGGGTGCGTGTGTGTATGTGTGTGTGTGCCGTCTGTAGCAGCAGCAGCAGCAGCAGCAGCAGCACCTTACTGTTGGCGTTGAAGACATGCCGGCTAATAGCCGGGTCTGTGACAAAGATGGAAAAGCTGCCCAACATGCTGTTCCAGCTCATGCCTGGGAAGGACCATTTCCGTTGCCTCTCCCAGAAGCTGTATGGGTCGCGTATCATCTCAACAATGCCCCCAAGGACCGGTGTGGCTAGGTTAGGGCCTGCAGCCATGACCAGCTACTTGGCTGAGCATGGGGCCACTGCAGCTGAGCTAGCCATTGAGTTCACCGAGCTCGCTCAATACGCATTGCAAACCAACGTCGGCAGTAACGCACCTGGCAACACCTTCCCGTTCTTGCCGCGCTTCCAAAGGGAGAAGCACAGCTGCTCGTAGAGGCAGTATCCCGCGATGGCTACTGAACCAACGGCGAGCACCGTGGTGGTAGATGGCGGGCTGCTCAAAACGCTGCCTGCAGTGCTTCTCAGGCTCTCCAGCGACAAAGAAGGGAGCAGTGGGCTTGCGCCAGACGAGCCCGAACTGCTGATCTGCGGACCCGCGCTCATTTGTCAACTGCCGGTGGAGCTGATGGAGCTGCAGCAACAGCAGCACGGTGCACCGCCACTCCAGTACAGCACTGCTTGCGATGCTTGATCGACTTGAGCCATCAAGTCAAGTCATGAGTGCGTGCCGGTAGCCACCAAACCACAGCAAGTGTTGAGGAGCACGCACTATTTAAGTGCAAAGGAAATGGTGGCCTCATAGTTGTGGTGTGCGTCTCCGCAGAGGGAGGCTGACTCCAGCAGCTGCCTATTTGCACGCGCTAGCAATGTGCCGCGAATGCGCAGGCGCCAGCGGCTTTGGTGGGCTCACCTTCACCCAGCGGTTCGATGCCCAGCAGGGGAGGGCTCAGCAAAGGAGTGCGAATACCTGCGAGCCCCAAACGTGTCTTTGATGTGGCCGGGATCTACCGTTGACCTTTGTGAGTTTGACCATCTCACATCTTTTTGGCCAATCCTTGTAAGGGCGCCCTTCAAGCTGAGAAGAGGCGCGAGTTGCATCCGAAGCGCTATCTCCGTGACCGTTAAAAATGTTCTCGGAGGTCCGTCATGTTGGGGTCATTAGCCGTCTGTAGATTAGCAGCAGATGCCTCGTTTCTGCCGCAGTTGACATTATCATCGCACCTGAAATCGCAACTAGTGTGGGTGTTTTCGCATAGTATTATACGCACACAAGTCCATTGCATGCCTTCACATTTAGCCCCTGTGTACCTTTGCTTGTGCGCCTTTGCGTGTGATTAAAGCGCGCTGAGGAACTCCCTCTGATGCTGAGTGGTGCTCACTTCTAAAGTGACATGTTTCGCTTACAATCATGGCATACACATAATGCACACATGCATCCAACCAGTGACGTGCCAGCTAGGTCTTGAACTTGTACGCATGTGGGTGTAGCTAGACAACATGATCATGTCGACCCTACTCTCACAGTCCCTTCACATAATAGTGTGGCTTGTGCAATTATTGAAACACAGCCCCACATCCAAGGCATTCACGTCTACCGCACTTGCTGCACAAGGCATGCACATTTGCATATGCTATCCGTGTGCCATGTTTTGACAACACCTTCAGTGCAAGCATGTGGGAACCCACTTTGTGGGGTCCTCGACACTGTATGCAACAGCTGCATGGTATGGCATTCTTACGTGCATTTTACCATCATGTCTATAGCCTCATAGCTTGATGATGAACATGGTGTCTGAATGCCTGACGCAGCTGATGCTGGTGATGGTGATGACAAGCACCGTCAGGTACGTGGGTAGAGGTGCACCCAGGCTGCCTACTGGTGCTGGCGGCGGACCACATTCCAAAGCGCCAGGTAGGCCATTGCCAAGAAGCCGTTGGCCAGCAGGAACAGGATGCCAGCATTGAAGCCCACGGTGCCCAGGTCATCAAATCCAAGCAGCTGCATGCAACAGTACATGCATTTGATTATGATGGTGGTCTGACACCGTTTGCACTGCCAGCCTGGGATGGCTGCCTGGCCCTGCCCGTCAGCTACTTTGTGCGTGACTACTCAGACGTGACTAAATGATGACATCATCACAAAGGTGTATGGGGCAGAGTGAGGCCTGAAACATGGCTGTGCCAATGCCGTGCTTTGATATGGGGTGACGTCATCGGTTGTGTGACCTTGGCGTGGCTCATGACCATGCATGCGATAGCCCATACCCCACACTTGCTCCAAAAACCAGTGAAGCCCTGCTGCAGCTGCTGCTGCTGTGAAAGACATGGTCATGGGTGCCGTGTAGGAACTCACAGTGATCACTGACTCGCCAGCCCACGTCCCATCAGTTCCGCACGTGCTGGCATTGCTAGCCGCCCTGCCAGCAACACACAGCCAGGCAGCACATTAGCATTACAAAGCAATGCCAGACGTGTAGTACCAGGCATCTGCGCTGCAGTGGGTCTGACGGGACCCTCTAGTGCTCCTCTCTCTTGACAAGCCTGTGTTTGTTGCAAGGTTGGTGCGGGAGATGATGTGGAGGGTGGTGTCACTCACTCGTCACACTCTAGCCGCAGGCCAGAGAACTCGTTCTTGGCCAGTGCGATGAAGGCATACTTCATGGGGCTCACGAATGAGATCCATCTGAACCACCAGCCTAGACTCTGGCTGCAGGCACAGATAAACAGCAGGGGCCAGGTGAGGCCTTCAGATGCAGCATGCCAGGAGCAGAGAAAAGGGCATGGCAGGGGCAAGAGCAGGGCAGAGGCAAGCAGGAGCAGAGGCAGGGCCAAACCAGGAGCAGCGGCAGGTCAGGGGCCAACCAGGAACAGGGCAGGGTCAGGGCAGGTGTTTGGGACTGACCTGTTGATGAAGAAGCCACTGAACACAGTGAGCGGCATGAGCACCAGGGGCTGCACAGTCAGCGCCATCTTGATGTTGTCTGCGAGCAAGGGGCAGCAGCTGGTCATGGCTTGCAGCCAATCAAGGTGGGGCTGAAACAATGGTTAGTCCATGTGCAAGTGCTGCCATGTGACGATGCATCCTGCATCCATGCATCCTCGTGAGGAAAAGGTTCAGGACCAGGAGGTGACAAGGATGGGTGACATGGTGTGCTGCTGCAGTGGGAGCTATGCTCTACTGCTGTGCTCTTATGCTGCTATGGCACACATTAGGCAGTCATAGTCTTGGCATATGTTGAGGTGGGTGTCAGCCTGCATAAGCCAAGTAATGACAATGACAATGATGACCTCAGGTACAGAGGCTGCAGCACAGCAAACATATGACATCAGCTCCTGGGGTGATACTCCTTAACCAAATGCTTCACAAGCGTTGTGCATGGGTGCCACAGCAGGTCTACCAGCCCACTACACTGATGGCTGCCACGGCTGCAACGGACAGCACGCTATACTCCAGTCCAGGTCAGTAAAGGGCTAGCCAGCAGCTGAGGGCGCGTCATCAAAAGCAACGGCTGTCAACTAGGGTGTTGGGTTACAGCGGTGCACTTCTCACCAAAGATGCAGGCGATGAGGATGCCCAGGGAGGTGCCACTGCAGGCACACCACCACACCCGGCAACACACAGGTCAGGCTGGGCCTGCCAAGCAGTGTTTGTGCAAAGATGCAGCGCTTCAAGGGCACCATTAGTGGAGCTGCAGCTGAGACAGGGCTAGGCTATAAAGGCCAACACAGGCTCCATGTGCTCAGGTACATGGTGAAAGGTGGAGGAAGGTACTGGGTCTGGCAGATTAGATCAGATCAAAGCAGATCAGTGGACCAGGCAGGTTAGTGTAGTAGGACCCAGTGGGGGTGGCCCCACAGTGCCGCGATACGTGCTCTGAGGTCTAGCTAGGTCTCGCAAGTCAGATCAGATCAGATCAAATCTGATCAGATCAGGAGAATCAGTGCAAAAGGAAGCAGTGGAGGTGGCCCAACAGTACCTGGGTATGTACTCCTGCTGGCTGCTTGGCCCCACGCTGCCCGGCGGGGCCGAGGTGTGCAAGCTCACCTCAAATCCACCAAGATGATGATCAGCGCAAACCACCAGAAGTGGTCTGACGTGTTCTGGTACCCGATCATCCAGTACATGATGAGGCTGCAGTGAGAGGTAGCACAAAACCATGGAGGGCAGCTTGGAGGGCATGTTGCTCGGGGTGGCAGTGGAGGTGGAGTAGCATACTGGATCACAGTTGTATTGTGCGTTGAATAGCCCTCAGCCAATCCCACTGCCTGCATAGGTCAGCTGTTGTGCATAGATCAATCCTGTTACCCTCACCAGCATCAGCCACATTGCAGGTGACTAGGCTGTCCACCTGATACCAACCCTACCATGGCGCTAGAGCCACCAAGTGGCCTGTCCTCTCCCACCGTGCCGCTGATGGACCTAGAGACCCTCACCATGAGAGGATGGGCAGGAAGATGTGTGAGGGCAGCTCGACCAGGAAGCGGGAGCTGAAGTAGCTGGACAGGCCGTACAGCTTGGAGCTGTGCTCGCGCTGGAAGATGGCCCGCTCCATGCCAAACACGGTGAGGGCGCCCATCAGGCTGCCAAAGAAGGCCTGCAGGGAACCAGACAGGGCACCAGAATGCAAACTGGTTGCATAAATTTCACTACACATGATTTGCTTGTACAACAAATGACAGTAGTACTGTATATATGAGTCATAAGACATGTTTTGCTTGTATAATGTAAGGTCGCTGTCTGCTTGCTGTCATGCTGCTCACCTGCACCACAATGAAGAACAGGCTGCCTTGCCTGTCCTGCACGGACTTGGCGTCGTTGCCCAGGCGCAGGAACACGAGGCCCACCACCAGCGCCAGGCACACTGTCTGGGCGACCTTGCTCTGCTCACCATACAGCAGGGGCCGAGAGCAGCGGTGAGAGTGGTGGAGGGACCGGGGCCATGTGTGACTGTCACCAGAGCAACAGAGGCCAGGGGCCCAGGCGAGCAACCCAGCAATGGGTTCCAGCAGGCAGGCAGACAGCCTCAAGGGAAGCAAGGGAAGCATGAGGAGGCACCCGTGTGCCAGTAACGTAAGGATACTGAGTGAGCAGAGGGGAGGTGCAGCTGCTGTAGTTGTTCTGTGTCTGCTGACGCCCTACCACTTGCTGTACCTCTGCGTGTTTCTGCTGCCCAATGTCAAGCAGCGAGATACTGATGCCCCGCCTGACCAACCTGATGCAGCTCCTAGCTTCCTAGGGATTCAGCCTGGCAGTAAACCATGGCTGGGTACATGCTCTCAGCCCTGAAGACTCTCAACCCTAAGGACTCCGAGACCAAGGGATACCATAGAGCACTCTCAGGCCTGTGGGGTTGGGCAGTAGGCTTGGTACATACGGCTTGGATCAGGGGCTCAGGGTGGTGGCCTTGGGTCGGTGGCCTGGGTGGTTCTGAGACCCACTCTGGTGCCCTGACCCTGACCCTGCTTCTGCAGCCATGGCCATCCTACATGGCCAGCCCCAGGGCCCAGTTCACCTTGAGGATGAGGTTGTTGCGGAACACGTTGTTGCTGGCACGGATGGCCAGCTGTGAGAACTCGGTGATGAAGCCAGCTCTGGTCTTCACAGAGTCATCGTGCACACCACTGGTGATCAGGTCCCGCAGAGCCAAGACACTGCACAGGTCCACCACCATCATCGCCATTACCACCACATAGCAGGGCATGGCATCCACCTGCCAGCGTTGCTGCAACGCACATGCATATGCCCTCGCTCAGGGTGCAGCTGTAGCAGCCAGGGGGCTGTGAACGGCACCGCATAGAGTCACCCATTGCTTCCCTAGGGCTCTGGTACAGGGGCATGGGGTGGGGAGAGGTGCAGAGTCTGTAGAGGTGCACTGCAGACCGGGGGCTGTGAACAGCACTGCATGTAGCCACCCATTGCTTCTTTAGGGCCCGAGTGCGGTGGGAGTAGGTACACGGGCGTAGGGTGGGGAGACCTGGGCTGTGAACTCCATATAGCACAAGGCATATAGCCACCCATTGCTCCCATCAGGGCCATGGGGTGGGGCCAGGTACAGGAGGGGATGTGTGCCGGGGCGTGGGGTGGGGAGAGGTGCAGGTGCGCTGGGTGGGGAGAAGTGCTGCTAGTTGATTACAGCCCCACCCAGCCCTGACATTCACGTCGACAGCCCAATGCTTTGCTGTTAGGGGATTGAGGGCGTCATGGAAGAAGCTGGCCTAGTAGGGCCTGCCAACAGTGCTGGAGACTGCCAGAAGGCAAGTGCGTTGACCACTGCTGCAGTCACTGCCAAGGCCTGACGGCTTAAGCTGGGCTGGGAGGAGGTGGACAACTCAGCCATAGGTTAGCTGGAGCGCTGCTGCTGCAGCCGCGGGGTGGTCAGCTTGGAGCAGGTAGTGCGGGTAGCTTGTCGACAATGCATGTGGCACTAACCAGCCCCACCTGGCCCCCCACCCCACCCCATCCCCCATGTGGCCCCCCACCCCAACGTCTACATGGGCCCCACCTGACCCCACTCCCCCATGGCCCCCAACACCACCCCCACCCCCACATGGCCCTACCTGGCCAGCTCCTTGCCCTCCTCACTCTCCTTCCAAGCAGCCAGCAGGCCCTTGATGCGGGCGCTTTCATCGCGCGCTGCGGCACTGCCCCGGTCTCCCTGCCCCTCCTCATGCCCGACCTTTGTAAAGTCAAGCACGCTGTCACTGGCCTTGATGCCTGAACAGGCAAGCCAACAGCAGCCAGCCATTCTACTTAAAGAAAGGAGAGCTGAATGACGATCTGTGACGAGGACAAAACACGGTTTACATGCACAGGCTTCACATCCAGGACTAGCCAACAGCTTATTGCGTGACATGCTGCATTGGCACTACGTGTCGCTGGCTGGCAGGCTGGTAGGCATCCCCTGTGCTGAAGTTGTGGGTGGATTCACGCCAAGGCTCAGGCTCAGGCACATGACGCATGCATGCACTGATGGTTCACCCCATGGTTGCTGCATCTGCATGCGGCCCCCACAACTGACCTGCATGCAGCACTTGCATAAACAGGAAGTCGGTGGGGTTCCAGTTGTCAGGGCAGCTGTAGCCCAGGGCGTCAAAGTAGGCAACCATGCGGGGCACTGGGCCATGGTACACCACACTCCCCTCAGCCAGAACAATGACATCATCAAACAGGGCGAACACCTCTGAGGAGGGCTGGTGGATGGTGCACCTGCAGGGGCAGCCAGGGCCAGGCAGAGTCAGACCAGCCACAGTACGAACATGTGTCTTTGCTGCTATAAGCTAGCCCACAAAGCCACAGTGACCACACAGACCCCACGACCACACAGAGCCCACAAAGTAAGGGACATGCAAGGGGCCTGCAGGAGGGGCTCCTCCTCCCAATGCAGCCCAACCCATGTGGTGAGAGTGGGTGGCCACCCACTCGCTGCATGGCAGCCTACAGGTGGACAGCCAAGGGGGAGCGTGGAGAGCGATGGGGAGCCATGAACCCAAGGACATACGGTGAGCAAAGCAGAGTAGCCGGGTAGGTGGATGTGGCACAACATCGTGGCACAATGATGTGGCACAGTGATGTGGCAAGGACGTGGCCAATTAGGCATGGGCTTACTATGGTGCCCTCTAAAACCCTCCCTCTAAAACATGGCATTCATAGCGAAAGCTATATATAGCGCGAAAACAAACACTGGGGCCCACTATGGTCAACAATGAGCAGGGTCAGCAGCGGGGTGAGAGTTAGGCCAAGAGTGCAGCTGCAGAGCCGATGTTCGGGAGACAGGCAGCTGTCATGCCAGAGGTATGGCCAGGGCCAGGCTGATGAGGGTCGGAGCCTGCCTGCCGCCTGCCTGCCCAACCGCGTCACTTTGACAGCACGCCCACACTGCACTCACACAATGGTGCGCTGGTACTTGTGCGCCACGGTGGCCAGGATGGAAGCCACCTGCAACAAAAGCCACCCCGTCACCCGCTTCTCACGCAAGTTGTCATGCAAGTACAAAGCACGCGCAGTATGCCTCACATGCCACATGCTGCAGTGAGCAGTGCGGGCAAATCATATGCCAACAAGGCACGAGTGCTTCAGATGCAGATGCCCCTGGAGCTGGGCTGTGTTTGCCACAGCTGGGTTTGCTGGCTGTGGTGCAACATCATGGGTGGCTGTGGCTGAGTGAACCAAGAATGCACATGACGGATGTGCTTGCAACCTTTGTGCCAGCTCTATGTGCTCACGGACACACATACAAGTGTGAGAGGTCAGTGTGTAATCAATGATTGCAGCACAGGTGGCTGAGGCTGGCTGTGGCTATGGTGTGGCTGTGGGAAGGGGGGCTGGGGAGGGAGGAGGGGGGGAAGGTGGCGGCGAGGGGCTTGACGGAGGCTGCAAACAAGACACCATCATGCGGCTGTGGTGTGGCAGCTGTGTGTGTTCCAGTACCACCATGATGCGCTGCAACAAGTGCTGCTGCCCATGTGATGTCCCTCTAGCTGCCGCTGCAGCCGCCACCAGCTACCAGCCACCTTATGCGCTGTGAAGGAGTCGAGGCCTGAGGTGGGCTCGTCAAGGAACATGATGCTGGGGTTGGTCACCATCTCCATGCCCAGGCTCAGCCGCCGCTTCTCCCCTGCAGCAAGCCACTCGAAGCACCAGAAGAGGTAGGCAGTGACGCATATGCTGTCACTCACACCCCTGCTGCTGCACACCGTAGTAAGACGGGCTGAGGGCAGGGAGATGGACGAGAGGGGGTGGAGGTCGCGAGGTGTGCTATCAAAGTGTGCCCTATTGCTGCTGCAGCTGCAGTACAACCTCGCGCCAGTCAGACCTGGTAAGGTGTCACAGGTCGAGTACAGCAAGGGGCAGCGGTTAGTCAGCACGGTTGGGACTGGCTGGGGGGCTAGGAAGCCATGGCTATGAGGGGGTTAAGCGTAGTCAAGAGCTTCACAGCCATGGACCCATGCGCTCCTTTGCTGTTGGTTTCTACAGCTTAGGCCGCTGGGCATTGGGCATGCGATCAGCAGAGCCTGGCCCGGCACCCACCTCCGCTGATGCCCTTGTTGCCTGCGGAGCCCACCCGGCTGTCCAGGCTCTTGGTCAGGTTGAGCAGGTGGGCAATGTCAAGGGCGCGCTTGGCCTGCAGCACACAGCACCATGAACAGCCGCATCAGCACTCACAGCTGCACTAGCAGCAGCCAAAGGACCTATAATGACACAGCCTGAGCCTGGGAAGCAGCAGCAATAGCAGCAGTGGCTGCACTATCACAATCACAACACAGCCTTGCTGGCTGCAGCCACGTGTTTGGGAGAGCTTTGTCAGTTGTTGCTCGCATGCCTGATGCGCGGCATTGGTGCTATAGCTGTAGCCTCTAGCCCAACCTCTTGAGGCTCACAGCCCGGCAGGTGCTCCCCCATCACCACAACCACCCTGGCTCTTCCAACACCACCACCACCATCAGCGTGGTTCTTTCTACATCGATCCCAATCTTAGGCGTGGGGCGTGGGGGCGTGTGAGGCATCACCTTTACCCTCCGATTTGCCCACCGGCCTCCAAGCGTGTGGACCGTGGCTTTCGCTGCTGCTGCTGACAGCCCCGCTGGCCCTGAGCCGCCCCTCACCTTGTCCTCTGTGGCCATGGTTTGGGGCAGCTTCAGGTGGGCGGCGAACAGCAAAGCCTCCCGCACTGTCATGGTCTCCAGGATCACGTCCTCCTGCAGCCCCACCACCACAACAGCTGCATGCTGGAGGGCAGCCTAGTCATGATGAACACGATGAAACATCTGGATGGGGCGCTGCTTGTGGGAAGTCTAGGAGCCAACCAAACAACAATAGCTGCATGCTGGAGGGCTGTGGAGCTACCTTAAACCCTTGCGATGCCCATGTCTAGGGTCATGCGCCACTACTGCCTAAGGATATGCAGATCATACTCATGCATGCCACACATCTGTCAGCACACATATACAACAACCCTCTCTATGGTGATTCTTGACTGGACTACTCTTGACTGGGCTTCTCTTGACTGGACTACAGCCTTTTGGGGAGGAGGGGGGAGGTCACTCTTGAGGGCCTTGGAGACCTAATGCGGCACTATGACTTAGAACAAGGTCACCCTCAAGGGGCTGTTAGCACACACTGACAGAGCTTCACTGCAGGTGACTCCTCATCTGCCTCTAGCTCAGGGTGGCTTACAGAGCTCAAGCATAAGTGGCAGCCTGACACAGGCCTGCCCTGCAGCATCCGCATGGCACAGTGTCAGCCCCTCCCACGCCTACCCTGCTGGTGTTGCATCGGGAACAGATTAGCAGGGCCATCACAAACTCCGAGGGTGACTGGCAGGAGGCATGCCACAGGCAAGCTGTCAGCCCCTCCCACGCCTACCCTGCTGGTGTTGCTCCACCCATCTAACAGCAGCACCCTCGCAGCGCCATGACAAAGGCAGAGGGTGATAGAGCAGAGGCAGCAGTACAAACACTGGGGTGTCATAGGGAAGGGCACACCCTAGTGAAATTACACCACACACTCAAACACACTCACTCAATCTCACACGCACACACACTGCCTGACCTGTGTTGCCTGCCTGCTCTCAACCCTTGACCCGCTGCACTGCCGCCCTCCCTCACCTCGCCTCACCTGGTGCACAAAGCCGCTGATGGTGCGCATGCGGCCTCCCATCATGTCCTCTCCATTCACCAAGATGCTGCCTGACACTCCTGACTGGTTGGACACGTGACCAGCCAGGAGGTTCAGGAGACTTGTCTGCATGTCATAGGCAACCAGGGCATGCCTTACTTTCATGAAACACTATGCTGCGCTGGAATGGACGGTTCAGTTGTGCCAACTTGCAGGCTGCACAAACTGTGGCTGATGATGTGGATTGCTGCGGCCGTGCCTTATTGTGCCTAGTGTCTAGGTCCAGGCATGATGTCTAGGTTGGATTCTAAGCAGTAGGTGGCTGCAGCCCTATGCAACACGAGGCAAGCGTAGGGTGCCAGCCCCACCTTCCCTGCGCCTGAGGCCCCCATGACTGCAGTGAGCCGGGCAGGCTGGATTATGCCGCTGATGCCTTTGATGATGTCTTTCTTGGTCTCGGCCTTCTTGCCAGGCTCTTTGACCATGACAGAGAAGCAAAGGTTCTCATAGACCAGCTGCAGGAAGAAAATGCCAACATGCACCATGCTATGGGAGGAAGGCTTGCCCATGTGCTTGCTGTCACGCTGCCACAAGGGTACAGCAACGGTTGTGATGGTAGGTGACAACAGACAACACAGACACGCGACTAGGACGCTGCCGGCCCAGCCAAGCAAGTCAACTGCTTGCATCTCCGGCCATTCGCATCACAGCGCGTCGCTAAGCCTGCACGCACCTGGCATTGCGTTGAAGTGGCCAGGCTGGCATTGAACTCCGACGCTTGTTTGCGCGGCTGGGTATCACTAGGCTGGGTCGTCAGCGTGACAATGGGAAGCCCCAGGTCCGACATTGTCGTCTGGGCGCTGCGGGCGGTTTGCTACAGCTACGCAAATACAAGTGCCGGGTACGATGTTCTAAGACCCTGCTGTAGCACACGTCGCGATTGCGAGCGTGGAACGTACCCTAAGCTCGCTGTAGGCAAGCGCGTAAGGATTAGGTAAGCGGCCGTGTGTCCAAGGGTTGAATCCATGCGCCATTCAAATGTTACCGTTCGCTTCGAATGTCGCACAGCGGGTTAGGGTCCTTTTCCAGCCATGATGTCAACCCCTGGTCGATAAGAATGGCAAATGAGGCTTGATTGGCAGCGGCGCCATGAGTGCCCAAGTCAGGCAGGTAGTGAAAAAGGCAGCGAGGCGATATCCAGCAGGGCGAGTGGTGACGGTGGATGAATCACGCGCAAGCCGGGTCAGCTCAACCTACAGCTCCCCAGTTTGCCCTACTGGAAGAGCCCTACTGGAAGAGCCGCCAGAGTCCTCCAGTTCAAAGGGTTAAGGATAGGGTCAAAGTTGGGGTTTTGTAGCGCTGGGAGGTGGTCGAGTCAAGTGGCTTGGTAGAGTCACGATGTGACAATGGAGATATCTTACAATTGAGCATCGCCCTGGGCAATTTCAGGTGGTCGCGGGCAGTAGCCATTACAATAACGAGCTTGCAGCTTGTGTTCATATACAGCTCTTAATCTAGCTATAGGGTCCAGAAGTCGGATGTGCATAAGTATGCTTTACGCATGTGTGGCTCTGAGTCACGTAGCCAAGCCGGGTGTGGCTCCAGCCCTACGCAGTCCTGTAGCTCCAGCCCTACACAGCCTGTGAGCCAATACACGGCTCCACTCGATGGATGAGTCTGCCTAGCCTAACGGAGCAGGCTGGTACGTTGTAGACGGGTCGAAGCCTGGGATGTTTTGGCAGCTGGCGAGGTAGCTGCGAGCCTGGTCGCTGGTGGCACACAGAGCAGCCTGGGCCTGGGTGCGGTCCACGCTTGGGTTGATGGGCCGCACTCGACCTGAGCATGGCACACCCCAAGAATGATGGCACACAGGGAGTGCAGTGCAGCACAGAGCGTTGGGCACCGCCAGGTCAGAGGTGAGGTCAGAGGTGAGGTCAGAGGTGAGGTCAGAGGTGAGGTCAGAGGTGGAGGTCAGAGGTGGAGGTCAGAGGTGGAGGTCAGAGGTGGAGGTCAGGACAGGTGGGCGACGGCTGCTCAGCTGTGGGGGGACCGGACCCACCAGGGGTGCCCACGCCATTGAGCGTGTTGACAGCCACACTTAGCGTGAAGGGGGAGCCCGATGCGGTGGACAGCGTCAACACCTTGAGCCGCAGCTGCTGCAGCCGCCGCCCACCCTCCTGCCCCTCAAGCTGACCCAGGATTGAGTCCAGGCCCAGCTGCCCCCCTGCCAGGCCCCCCCGGCCCCCTCCCTGCTCCCCCTGGCCTTCTGCCAGGCCCCCACTCCCCTGCTGCTGGGTTGCGCGGGCCCCTGCAGCCACCCTGCTGCCCTGCTGCTCCTCCCCTAGCCGTGTGGGAGGATGACTGTGCAGGTAGGACTGGACAGGCTGCATGCGAATGGCCGTGCAGGTCCAGGTCACGGTGGCGGCACAGCAGCAGACCAACAGGGCGCGCCACAGCTGCAACCTCTGGCCATGCACCCTGCATGGAGGGGGTGGGTTTAGGCAGCAGTGTGTGGGGGTGAGCAAGGAGGGCAAGGCTGGGCCTGGGAGGGCGGGGCTGGGAGTGGGTGGGAGCCTACTAGGCAACCACTGCAGTGGTCCCCCCGCCATGGCCAGCATGATGTGCTTATGCATGCGCCCCATGCTTGCACCTCATGCCATGTGTGGCAGCTGACACATTCCACCTCGTTGTCTGATATACTGTGCTTCTGAGAACGAGGGATGCATGGGACTGGGCTGGGCAGTCAGACAGCGTATGTGCGAACATGTGGCCTATGTTAGCCCTCCCTGATGGCTAGGGTTAGGGTTAGGGTTAGGGTGGGTTAGGGTTAGGGGCTGAGGGGCTCCTGCCCTTGGAGAGTAGCAGCAACTTGAGGGCACACAGGGCATGTATGCGACAGTTTCCACAAGCGGCAGTGCTAGCACTTGACAGGCATGTTTGAGTGTGGCGTGGCAGGGCTGTGGCTCTACGCCTGTGAGCTGCTGCTGAATGACTGCATTGTGATGTCTGTGTGGAAACCTGGCTGTCCAGCGTGGCCAAGCTAGCCTGGTCGTTGCTGCCCTGTACCTTGCTGCCCATCCTGCGGCTTACCTCATGCCCTGCTCCTTCAACAGCGATACGGACGACGCCGGGGCACGATGCGGTGCGCAGCGATGTGTCGACACACATTGGCGCTTTGACACGTCGGCGACATGAAGCGCCCGTGCGAACCTGTGCGCACTCTGATACCTCGGAGCTCAGACTTCGCACCAACCACCATTGCGCAAACACTATTACCATCTGTCCATCTGGTACTACTGCTTGCATAACCTGTGAACCCACGTCCGAGGTGAGGAGACGGACCACGTGTCAAGCGACGTGCTGCTGCTGCGATGTGCGACTGCTGCGATGTCCCTGCCTGACTCCCCGTTGTGGTGCGTGTTGTGGCGCGCAGAGCACGTCGCGATGGCGTCCGTTGACGACAACCCGCTTGAGCCCCTTTTGGAGAACGGCGTTGGGCGCGATAGCAGCAGCAGCTGGCGTCGGCAGGCGTGGCTTAGGAGCTCGGGCGTGACCCTACACCGCAACCCTATTGTGCACACTGGTGGGTTGTCTGCAGCTGCTGGCTGGTGCCCTTGCAGGCATGGCAGCTGGGTGTAAGCAGGGTGAAAATTTTGCGGGTAATGGGTGGGTGTCTCAGCTACCACATAGCTCCGTGGAGGATGGTCGGTCAGTGAGCTGGACTGAGCTGCTGCTGAGGTTTGCAAGTGGTGGCCAGCAGCGATAAGGCAGCGTGGTGGTAGCAAACTTGGTGTCGAACACACGACGTATTGGCGACAGCACTGCATATGTCAGCTCAGCCGCAATGGTGGGCAAAGAGGATGCTGCAGCTGCATGGCTTCAGCTTCCTTCCTTGCTCCTTGCTTTAGCTTCCTTGCTCGAAGCTCTGTTTGAGTAAGGTGCTGTGGCTGCCGCTGCTGGTGCTTGTCATAAAGGTGATGGGCTCCAATGCTATAATGCTGGCCTGATCAGGATCCAGGGCATGCAGTAATGAACGACCTATGGGGTGTGTGTGCAGGTGCAACCCCAGCCCCACCCCAGCCAGCCAAGCTCCCCCTGCCATGCCCCTCCTTCACCAACCCCTTGGCAGCACCCATCACTCAACAGCCCGCCCCTCCAGCACCTCACCACGCCCTCTTCACCACCAACCCAGCTGCAGCCTCCCCTGCTGACCCCTCCTCATACCAGCCACTGCCGGGCAGCCCCCACGGCGCAGGAACCAGGACCGCCAGCAGCCAGGCTGGGTCCCCCACCGAGCCTGAGCCCAAGCCCTGGGTTGGCCGCTGGCTCAGTCGGGAGGAGCTGCTGTACTGCACCGCCATGGCCCTCATGCTGCTGACCTCCCTGGGCCTGCTGCTGGTGGCAGTGCAGCTGCACACCGGCCTCCAGGGCAGCCAGGGCAGCAGCCAGCCCTCCGCTGGCTTGGGCAGCAGCGCAGCAGCCATGACCACAGTGGGGCAGGTGGAGCAGGCGGCGCCTGGGGTAGGGGCTGGCACTGCTGACGACCTTGCGTGTACTCAGGGCCTGGGGCGCTGCCTTGCGCTGCCAGCTGTGGGCTGGTTGCGCTGGGGGCTGGAGTCTGTGAGCCAGGGGCTGGGGGCTGCCAGCAGGGCAGTGGACGATGCTGTGCACACGCTGCAGGCAGGCGCCCCAACAACGCCTGACAACAGCGGCAGCAGCAGCAGCAGCAGCAGAGGTGGGAGGGAGGAGGGTGGCAGCAGCAGCAGCAGCAGCAGGGGTGGGGTGGACCTCAGAGCCCTGGACCCCTGGTGGCAGGCCTGGGAGCGACAGCCGCCAGCCATGGCTCAGCCTTTCGTCCCAGCCCCTGCCCCTGCACCAGCACCTCTCCAGGGTCAGGCCAGCTTCACCTCCACCACCCTCCCAGCTCCTGGAGAGCAGCTGGCAGCCCAGGACATGTCGACCCACCCACAGCTCCCCACGCCCATCAGCACCCCCCTCCTCCCAGCTGCTGTCAACACTGAACAGCCTGCAGCCACAGCCACAGCCACAGCCACAGCCTCCCTGCCCTCCCTAGCTGCGCTGACAACACCTCAGGTTGCCTCAGGCATCAGCCCCTCCTCCCACGCACCCACCCACCTCACACCTTCCAACCCACTGCCCCGCCCCGCCGCCCTGCCCTTCACCCGCCTGCTGTCGCTGCCCTGGCTGCTGTCCATGGCAAGGGTGCTAGCTCAGCAACAGACGCCCAGGCAGCAAGTACTCCAGCCCCGGCCTGACCTCACGGCGCATGGTGTGGCTGGAGCTGCACAGCAGCTGGCGCACAGCCTGTCACACATCACACTCAATGCTCAGCTGCGCATGGAACGCACTCCCCACCTTGGCAGCAGCAGCAGCAGCAGCAGCATGGGGGGGCGTTATGGCGGCAAAGAAGGGCAGCTTGCCTGGTCTGAGTCTCAATTGATAAGTCCAGCCACTAGAGAGCATTCTGGCGTTATGCACCAGGTATGGACGTCTGATGATGACCAGGCTTTGAGCAGCATCGCCCAAGACACCATGCAGGGCATCGCCACCATGCAAGCCGTGCAAAACATGGCCGCCATGCAAGCCATGCAAGGCATGCAAGCCACCGTGTCTGCGGCATTGGATGCGGCTGTGGCGGCCATGGAGGTCGCCAACGCAGTGGCAGCAGTGCAGGCCACAGCTGCAGCTGGCACCGGGGGCGCAGCACCAGGGGCGGTGGGGTCGGCACCCCATCTGCCTCAGTTTTCAGAGCCGTACCCAGACCTTGTCGTGGCTCCCTCCCCTGCAGCCCAACCTGTTGTGCCGCGAGGGGCGAGCCCAGTGCCAAGCAGCCAGGACCATGACTTTGTGGCTGAGGAGGAGGAAGAGGAGGAGATGGAGGGGGAGGAGGAGGAGGGAGAGGGGGCAGCTCTTGCTTACGACGCCACAGGCTTCAAGGCCTGGGTACTGGATCAAGGCTGGGCAGGGGGTGCTGAGGGTCTGCTGGGGCTGCCCTCACAGCCCGTCTTGAGAGCTCCTGGGGAGGTCCACAGCCTGACAGGGCCGTCAGGGGCGTCTGGTGCAGAGCAGCTCACGGACTCGGTGTGGGACCTAGCTGCTGCTGCTGCTGCTGCTGCTGCTGCTGCTGGGGAGGAGGCAGCACCCGGTGCAGCCCTGGTGCACAGTGCCCTGTGGGTCGAGTCACTGGGGGAGGGGGCAGGGGAGGAGCCTGATCTCGAGACCCTGATGACACCCTCTGGCCAGGCGGCAGCAGCAGGGGCAGACCTTGAGCTGCAGTCAGCTGCAGCGATGGCGGTGGCAGCAAAGGCGGCATCAGTGGCAGCTGAGCTGCCGGACGAGACGGCTGAAGGGGCTGAGGCGGGGGGGTCTGGTGTTGAGGTTGAGGCGGTCCTGAAGAGCCTGGGGGTTGAGGCTGGGCAGGAGGGGTGGGAGGCAGGCAGCCTGGAGGCAGGTGTCCAAGCCCTGCTGGAGGAGGAGGCTGAGGAGGAGGAGGAGTGGTTGGAGCGGTTGGTGTCGCTGCAGTGGGAGGATGAGGGGCGAGGTCTGCCAGGTGGGCTGTGTAGGAGGGCGTCACGTCTAGATCCTGGCCACCGCGACAGCCGCTACCTCATGGGCTTGGGAAGCCCATGCACACTTTTGCTTGCATGCCTAGCCATGCAGTGCAACACGGAACAGGGGTGTGGCCTTGCAAGGTGGGACCCCCTTGGTGTCTAGCCTGACGGCCTGGCAGGTGTGACCCTCACTCCACAGTGGCCTGTTTTGGCATAGTGCTGGTACCACATGGCTGCCTGTTCTGACAGGGTTAGGGTTAGGGTTAGGGTCAGGGTCAGGGTTAGGGTTAGTGACCTTAACACCATGGCTGCTTTCTTTGGAGAGCTGCTGGTACATTCTTTAGCTTGTAGCTGCTGATACAATCTTTAGCCAGGCCTGTAGGCAGGCAGGTCAGCGGGTGGGCGAGTCGACACTTGATGGGTATGGGTGCACAGCTTGCTGGGTTGCGGCCAAGGCAGCAACAGGGTAGAAGACGGCCACCTCAATGGCTGCTCACGACACAGCAGCTGATGTGCGCCTTGCTGGTGCTAAGGCTATGAGGGCTGATGCTGCTGCTGGTGCAAGCCCTGCTGCGATGTACTGTGCTGTGCTGCAGGGAGTAAGGAGCACGATGCAGTCCCTGAAGGCATGCCCAGGCCAGCTGACCTCCACTCCCCAATCAGCCAGCCGAGCCAGGCCAGCAGCAGCAGCAGCAGCAGCAGCAGCAAACCACCGGGTGAGTCCCACTCGCGCTGACCAGTGTTCGCCTGTGCTGTTTACAATCGAGGAGAGTCTTCTTTTCTTTTTACAAGTATGCAAGGAGCAAGTGGAGGAGAGCCATGGCCTGCCTGCCCTGCTGCATGGCCTGCTCTGCTGGTGTCATCTCCGCCATTACCTATGGCAGTGACCTGTGTAGCAGCTGGAACCCAAACCTGGTTGGCGCACTTGCTGTTGTCGCCATTGAATTGTCACAACGAATTTACCTTAAACTGCCATAGGCCCCTTACCTGAGCCCCAGCCATACCCACCATGGTTGTCGCCATGGTTGCCATGGCCATGCCTGACCATGTTGCACCATGTGCACCATCCATGCATCGCAGGCACTGCCTGTCCCTCCACCCTGGCCATCTGACAGTCATCTGGCACAGCAAACAGACAGGAGGCTGGCAGCAGGCTGGCTCATTTCACTGAAATACTCCATGCTCAATGCTCCATGCTGTAACTCAAGTACCTACATGTCGCAACTGTGAATGTGCTCCCAGGATTGATGCCCCCACGCTCACATGGGTCAGGGTTAAGGTCACTGGGTTAGGGGGTGGGGCTAGGGTTTCTAAACCTTAACCCTGGCGCCCTCCTGATCCCTGGCACTTGCTCTCCCCACTGCTGCTCTCACCCCTGTTGCTCTGCTGCTGCTGCCGTCTGGGCATGCAGGCCTACTGGCCGGCTGGGTCGATGCAGTGGCTGCAGCCTTGCTGGACCCATCGTCAGCTTGGAGTGCCGGCTCATTGCCTGAGGCGGCAGCTGACCTGTTTGCCGTGACAGATGAGGCAGGTGGGCCCAGTGATGGCTTGAGGCAAGTGCAGCAGGCTAGCAGCCAGATTAGGCAACAGTGTGGCAGTGGCATTCATAATGGCAGATGAGCAGCCGGGCAGCAGCCATGTTGCAACCAATAGGATGACGGGCGACCTGTACAATCTGGTGACAGGAGTCAAGTCAGGCATTGACTGCATGCATGTCAGTACTGCGTCTTGCGTGCTCACACATGCTCTTGGAGGCATACCTACAAGTTGAATGACAGCCTGCTGTGACACCTGGTGGGTGGGTGCAGGGGCTGAGACTCTCACCCCGGCCAGCGTGAAGCGAAAGTTTGTGCCAGTGAGCGAAGAGTAGGAGGACCGAGAGGGGGAGGAGGCTGGCTTCACTCCCTCCCAAGCCATGCATTGCATCCATAGACCAAGGGCTGCTCAGCAATTGAGCGAGGTCCACCTTGCTTGACCTTGTGACCCTGATGCATGCGACTCAATGCTGCTTTGTGTACGTTTTGCAACAGAGTACGCTTGACCAGCCTAACTCGCAATGCAGGGTACATCTTGTAGAAGTGTAGTAGAGGTATATTGCTGTTGTAGTTGACATGAGTTGTACAGTCCACCGTTGTGGCTGTCAGGGCTTGTTGTTGCATCTCAACAATGGGAACGGGCAGCGAGGTGAGGCAACTGTACAAAAAGGTGCCATGCCGAACCACTGCTTGCATCTTTGGCATGGGACGTGTAACCGTAGTCACAGTACTACGTCCAGTCATTACTCCTTGTAACGAGGTTTAATCCCTACAGCCCTCATGCCACCACAGTAAAGCACGAGTTGTGATCAAAGACAGGCTGCGAGATCGCTGTCGTAAAGGCTACTGACAGTGTGCCTAATGCCCACTTCAGCTCAACCTTCTGGCGTGTGTGCCTCCAGGTCTACTACTAGCTCGAGCTCTAACTAACCCTATGGCTCTTGCTCACACACATCCCCTTTGCGAGGGGTTTAGTATTTTCTTATGTTGGGGTCAACTTTCTGTAGCTGGCTATCCCCGCCCCTTGCGCCGCCACTTGCCGGGCAGGTACACCCACTCCTGGCCTGGCGCGCCTGGCTTTGGCATGGCTGAGCGGCCTTCCCATCTGCACAGCTCAGTGGGGCGTGGCCCTGGGCAGACTGCACAGCGGCGATTGTTCAGCGCAGCAGATACGTCCCAGTCATAGAACCTGCACATGGGTGTGGGCCATGCATGAAGTCAAGTCATGTGGGGTATCTTGCGGCTAGTGCTTACCTGATGTTGTTGCTTGTTGAGCACATCAAGCCCAGGACTTGGGATCGTTTTGCCTCGCTGTACACTGGCCGCAGCCACCTGCATGGACACATGGGGCAATGCAAATTTGTAATATTGTCCCTTAAGCTGTTATCTTGACCCTACCCAGCCACCTTGACTCCACCACCTCCCAACACTACCAGCCATCACCTTGACCCTGTCCTCAACCCTCTCACCTGAAGGACTCAGGCGGTTGCCCAGGGAGGGCCTCGCAATTGCCATAGCGCTACTACGTAGCTGTCCACTGGGAGGGCCACCGGTGAGGGATTTGTGGTCATCAAGGGTGTGACCGAGGACGCTATGGATGGAATGTAGCTGAGTAAGAATATCAATAGTCAAACAAACTCATATATGTTGAATGAGTTATGTTTGCCTGTGGCACTGGGCTCGGCGCCGTCCATGTTAACATACGCTGTCCATGCTCACAACATGTTAACATACGCTGTCCATGCTAGTGTGACCTGCGATCTGCAGTCATCTGCAGGGAAGACCGCACCGAAGCCGGAGATAGACAGGACAACAGCAAGGATGGCCGCCCTCGTTGCACAGCGCAGCGCAGTTGCCCAGGTGCATATTTCATCGCAGGATTTGCTCACCCAGGCTAGCATGCAGCTCCTACTTTACCAGTCAGCAATCGCTGCCCCGCTGCACAGGGGGTTGCCGTCCGAACCTCCCGCAAGGCCTCCATCAGCAGGAAGACCGTGGTGGTCCGTGCAGAGGAGAACGCCGTGGCCAAGGTCCGACGAAAAGGGTTCACCCAAGTAAAAGTCTAGGTGTGCCGGTGGACCAACTCTTTATGCACTGTGCCCACACCAGGTCGATCGCTCAAAGGACTTCCTGTACATCGGTTCGGATGCCAACGCGCTCAAGTACCTCGATGGCACTCTGCCAGGTCTGACTGACTGCAGCGTCAAGCCATCTCGGTAGCTTGAATCTTAGCATGTCGCCGATGTGCTACGAACGCAGCCGACTACGGCTTCGACCCCCTGGGCCTGCTCGACCCTGTGAACAGCGGCGGTCTAGTGAACCCTCGGTGGCTCCGTTACTCCGAGGTGACCGTTGCGTCAGCGGCAGCAGCGGCTGTGGCCTTCATGTGCCACAGCTGCAGTAGCTGTACATAATAGGCTCGAGGCTGCACGGGGTGCATGAGCAACACAGGATGTCAGGGCCTCAGGGAGCTGCAGGGACAAGCTGTCAGTGGCTCATACTCTGTGTCCCAACCACCCACCCCAGCTGGTCGCCTAGTTGGACGTTGGGGCGTGAAGGCCACTGACACACATGTGCATGGCAAAAGCCATGACCCCCACCGTGCCATTCACCTTGTCATGCATCTCACAGCACCTGATGCCACGAATAAGCATTGACGTCATCTCACCCCATGAGGTGCTCCTTTCTCCACTGGCATTGTACCCAAGTTTCCATCAAGACCCCCCTGCCCTCTGCCTCCTGTAGGTAATCCATGCACGCTGGGCCATGTTGGGTGCTGCCGGCTGCATCGCCCCTGAGATCCTGGCTGCTGCCGGCGTGACTCCGCCAGAGACAGGGGTGGCATGGTTTCGCTCCGGCGTGATCCTGCCTGCCGGGCAGTACGACAAGTACTGGACCGACCCCTTCACCCTGTTCTTCATTGAGGTGGTGCTCATGCAGTTTGCGGAGCTCAAGCGCCTGCAGGACTACAGGTGAGCAGCCCTAAGGCCCTGAGCCCCGCAGCCTGCGGCCCTGAGCCCCGAGGGCCTCAAGCCTGAGGCCCTGAGCCCTACAGTTCTGCTGCCCTGCTGCCCTGCACCCCTGAGTCTTGCAGCCCAGTCTCAGAAGAAGCCAGTGCTGGGTGCCTTGGACCCTGTAGATGCCCCATCAGCATGGGGAACAGGCAGTGGATGCAACCCAGGCAGTAGATGGCAGCAGACTATAAGGCTAGGGGGCTGGTAGGCAACATCACTCATCAACAGCGCAACACTGCAGCAGCAGTGTCAGTGGCAGCGGCAGCCACAGAAGCTCCAGCAGCAGGCCAACTGGGATGGCAGCAGAGAGGACATGGCTTTAGACTGCCAGGGGTCAGCACTGCTGGGGTGGTGGCCTGGGCGCGCATCAGCCTGCAGGCGGCAAGGAGGGAAGCACGGGTATCCAGCATCATCATCAGGTCCCCTGTCTGGTAAATTGTGCGTCCACAGCTGGCTGCCTGCTGTTGCCCTAGACTGTACTTCGCTGCCCTGCTGGCCCGGGCCTGCTGAGCTGCTGCTGCCCTGCTGCCTTCCTGCAATGTGCCCCTGCTGCCTTCCTGCTGCTGTGTTGGCGTTGTCGCAGGAACCCAGGGTCTCAGGGCCGCCAGTACTTCCTGGGGCTGGAGAAGGTGCTGGGTGGCTCCGGGGACCCCGCCTACCCTGGTCAGTCCCTGACCCTGCTGCTGCTACTGTTGAAACCCCACTGCTGCCTCTTCCCCAACCTGCCAACCCTGGCCTGCAGGGCAGCGAAGTACAGTCTAGGGCAACAGCAGCCCTGCAGCCCTGCTGGAATGTTGTCATGGGGCTGTGGGCACAATTTGCTGCTGGAACCCTCCTTCTGCCTTGGCCTGACCTGCCAGCCCTGGCCTGCAGCCCTGCCGAGGCTATGGGACTGTGTTTGACAATGCGTGTGACCTGGCCATTTGGGAGGGCTTGATCACCTGCTTTGCCACAGCCCTGTCCTGCAGCCTTGCCGTGAGAAGGGCAGTTTATCAAATCCTTCAGATCAGATCACCAGATCATCAGATCCTTCAGAGCGGATGCCTAACCAACTGCTGCTGGGCCAATGGCCTGCATGCATGGACCGCTGGGTTTGCCTGCATGCCCTTGGCTCACGCAGCAGACGTGACCTCTACGCGTCAGGCTCACAGTACTGGTGTCCAGACGTCATCGTGGGGCTGTGGGCACTAAGGTTGCTGAGCTCTGGTCGGCAGCCGCTGGTGACTGCAGTCCGCATTGACTGGCTGTGGCCTGCCCTGTTGCCTGTGCAGGCGGCCCCTTCTTCAACATCTTCAACTTGGGCAAGACGGAGGCAGCTATGAAGGAGCTCAAGACAAAGGAGCTCAAGAACGGGCGGCTGGTGAGTCGTAGCGGTGCTGACAAGGACCCAGCACCCATCTTGCCCATTGACCCAGCTGCACCCTCCTTTGACGTTACGTGCCTGCCTTGCTCACCCCTTAGGCCACATTCTGAACCACCAAGTGTCCAGGCCATGCAACAGCCCCTTTTAACTGACCATGTGCTACTTTCTCAACCGCCAGCGGGGCTAGCACCCACCTTGCTCCCTGGCCCCATCGACCAGCCTGCATGCCGACTGCTTGCCACCTCCCAACCTCTGCCTGCTGGCCTGCCACACTTCCAAACCCCAACTGCCTGCCATCCCCCCCATGCAGCCTCACATTTCAAACTCCCATGCTTGCCTGTGAGCATGTTTCCATATTCTGTTGCACAGCTGTTGTAATTGCTTGCCTGTAACCAAGTATGACAGGGAGTCAGCCAGATGTGCTGCTGTGCTGTGCAGGCTATGCTGGCCATGTTGGGCTATGGTGCCCAGGCAGTCATCACCAGCAAGGGCCCCTACCAGAACCTGATTGACCACGTGTCCGACCCCGTGCACAACAACCTGCTCACCAACTTCGGCAAGATTGGCGGCGTCTAGGCTGCTGCGGTGTTTGCCGTTGCTAGACATTTCATTTTTGTCATACAGCAGAACTAGGATGCCAGCATGGAAGCCCACGCAGTCCGAGTCGTCAAATCTGAGCAGCTGCATGCAGCAGTACATGCAGTTGATGATGTAGGTTTGACACAATTATAATCGCCAGCCTGGGATGGCTGTTTGACATTTAGTATGGCCTGCATTAGCAGGTTGGGCGTGAAAACAAGCGTCACGCTCCATGGCAGCACACGTGAAGCGATGTACACAACTCAACTATAAACCTCGACTCCACGTCCCTGCGTTCTAAATATACGTCCTCCGTCTCTAGGAGTCTGGCCCAGGCTGATGCTCGTTTAGCAGCCAATGAGTGCCTGGGTCAGGCGTTCCCAACATGGGGTTGGTAATCTTAATGCAACTGTAGCCCACCTACTCCATCATTTGATGTAACGTTTGCTGCGTCTGCTCCATTGCGATATTGCGCGTTTAATGTAAGACCGGATTTGCCATCGGAGTCATTCGATGCGGGCAGCTACATGTGACCCCGGATGTATCCCAATCACAGACCGTGGTTAGCTACACTGGTAAGCTACGTCCTTGGCTATCCGTTAGCGATGCACGACATGTCGGTGGCGCACACCAACGAAGTCCGGCAAACATGGCTGCGCGAGCTTCCTGATGGTGCAGGCCGCTTGGCGAGGATGTGAGGATTCCCTTAAGTGTATACGGCAGCGCTACATCGCTATAATGGTGGGCGTCAGGCTAGCAAACCCACCCACCCCTCAACATCTTTGCTGCTTTTTGCCACCGCCGCTGAGCTCCAGCCAAACTCCATACACTCTTGTCCAAGATGACTCTTACATGCATCACCAGAACAAAGAAACATAGATATTGGATTTACGCACGATGATTAAGACCACTTCAAAGACACATCAATTGTTGGCTGCAGGGGTATGATGAGTAGGCACCCCCCTCCACCACCCCCTTCCAGTCCACCCAACCCTACTCCCGCCCATCCCCGCCCATCCCATCTCTCCAGCCCTCCTCCCACCCACTCCCTCTCCCATCTCTCTCGCTCTCCCATCTCTCCAGCTCCCTCTCCCATCTCTCCCATCTCTCCCATCTCCCTAGCCCTCCTCCCACCCACTCCCACTACCTCCCACCCCCTCCCACCCCCTGCAAGCCATGGGCAAGAGGCCGAGCAAAGCTCTCCGTGCCCATCTGAAGGCGTTGAATAGCTCTCCCCAGGCAGGCCACCGCCACTGCCCTAATGGTATGAAGGCTGCGGTGGGCAGGGCACATGCTAAGGTGCAGCGGCTGCGGGATGTGGAGCAGTCCCTTATGGGCACCGTGGATGGGTTGCAGCTGCTCCTCCACGGCCTCGGCAGTGCCTGCATCGCCAGCATCACAGCAGACAGTGCCGCTGTGAACATGGGTGAAAGTGGTGGTGTTGTCACCCGCATGAGCAAGCTCCTGCAGAGCAAGAGGCACGAGGCACTAGCACTAGCGGACAAGAGGCACTAGCACTAGCACTAGCACTAGCACTAGCACTAGCACTAGCACTAGCACTAGCACTAGCACTAGCACTAGCACTAGCACTAGCACTAGCACTAGCACTAGCACTAGCACTAGCACTAGCACTAGCACTAGCACTAGCACTAGCACTAGCACTAGCACTAGCACTAGCGCACAAGAGGCACTAGCACTAGCGCACAAGAGGCACGAGCACTAGCGCACAAGGTCGGGAGGGTTGTGGTTAATGTGGGTGACCATGCGTGCCAGGAGCGGCTTGCAGCGGCCCATGCCCTTGCCTTGGGGGGGCATGATTTTGGCAACACAACTGTCGAGGAGGCAATGAAGATGACAGCAAAGCAGCTTCAGTCATACCTCCAGTTTCACAAGCAGGAGGTACACACCAGCTGGAGGGTACCCAAGCTACAGAGCCACGTGTGCACCCACATCCGTGGGAAGCTCGCCGCAGCTGCGCCCCCTCAGCAGCAGCTGACACCTGCAGGCACCACCCCTGAGCTGGCTGTGCCTGCTGGTGCACCCCCTCAGCAGCAGCAACAGCTGGCAGCGGCAAGCACGTCACGTAAGCGTGAGGCACCTGCAGCTAACAAGTCGAGGGCAGCAAAGCAAGGTGAGACAACACCACGTACTGCACCTAGCACCTTGTTTAAGCGTAGTAGAGCAGCCGGTAATGCACTAGCGCCAGCAGCAGCTCCAAAAGCTCATAGTGGTATCCAGTCGTCACGACTACCGTCGTCGCGTCCACATGCCAAAAGCAAAACATGTTCCGACTGCTGCTGCGTGTTGCAGGTGCCACTCACAACAGCGTGGCGAAGCGTGCTGGTGCGGCGCGCCTCGCATGTGGTGAAATCGCATGAATTCAAATGTCGATCTTTGGGCAGGCACTGAGCACCGCTGAGAGCGAGATAGTTTTTGCTGCGTCTGCCACATCGTAGCTATGAGTCTCCTCTGTTCGAAGCACTGTTTACATATATTTTTGACTGAGTGGCTGCGGAGATACAGGCTTCGTATCACAGGGGGGTGGTTTTCAGGTAGTTGGGAACGCCTGAGCCTGGGTGAGGGGCAGGCTATGAAAGTTGAGACGGACCATCCTAAGCTGCTTCAGTCGTGGGTCGTCCCCAGCCACGTCCACGGGCCTAAAGAAGAGTAGCGTCTGGATGGCCAGCACCAGGGGGCCTGCCCAGGGAAGTTAGGAACAAGCAGGGGGGGTGAGGGAGCCTACCACCCTTGACCCTGGCTGCTGTGTGGCATTCCTAGAGCGCAGCATGCCCCTGTGTGGGCCCGCAGCAGTCGTCAAGGCAGCCCAGGCAACCAACCCAGCAATCGTCAAGGCAGCTAAGGGAATGCCTCGTTCAGTGCCCCGTTCGATGCCTGACATGCCTCGTGCAATGTCCCCCTCAGACGGCGAATGGTGGGCCGCACTCCGGTTGGTGCACTCTTTGGCACGGCTACTCCGCGTCGGTAGTGTTGCTAAGTCCCCGGGATGTCCCCCAGTAAGAAACGCAATCGCGCTAGTTCCTCCGCCAATGGTGCACCCGATAGCTTCTGGAACACCCGGTAACCTCCGAAAAATGACTCTTTTTTACCTTGCTTGTCTAACCTGACCCGGTAAGCCGAATAGCTAGACTAGACATGAACTCCAAACTCCTGTCATAAAAGGAGATGGAGCACATCTGGGTAGCCAATTGCGAATCACCGATTACAAGGACAGCAACGCACTACAACATCAGTACAATTGTCAAACAATGGCTAGAGAGTTGAATAGGGAAAAACATTGAGGCAGCGAGCTATGCCTCACCCCTGAATGACCAGCAGCGACACTGAGGCAGCAATGTCTGATGTGGCTGATGTGGCTGTGTCAAGATGTCCATCATGCGTTAAGGTCAGTAAGGAAGTCAGCGTCCAATGAGCATACACAACGATAACTTTGGCAGTCTCTACATTCTGACTCTGAACCTGATGCCCCCAATCCATGTCCTTTCACTGGGATGCAGTGTGCGGAATGCTCTGTATGCACTGGCTGCTGTTGCTTTACATGGAACATATGCATGTGTGGGAGTTACGCTGCATGCAAGGGCATGACCAGCATTAACAATCATGCGCCAGGCAAGTCATGCATGCTAGCTGAAAACCGCCTCACACATTCCTAGTCGCCGCATCAGGTGCCTTCAGCTCATCCCACCGCATCAGGTGCCCCCAGCTGCCGGCCCTGGCTGTCACTTGCTGTCAGTGCCATCCACCTCCTCAGTGCTGCTTTCCTCCTGGGAGGCTTCAGGGTCAGAGGGGCAGGTCACGGCGGGGCAGCTGCAGATGCACTTGCAAGGATCTTGAGGTGGGCAGATGAACTTGGGGGGAGGGGCGGGGGGGCAGGGCGAGGGGGGGGAGGGGGGGTAAGGTGGTGGGAAGGGGGAGGGGGGAGGAGCGGGGGGGGAAGGGGGGCGTGGTGGGGGGGAGGGAGGGTAAGGTGGAGGGGCAGGGGAGGGTGGCCGAGGTGAGGGAGGGGTGGGCGATGGAGGGGGTGGGTATGGTGGAGGTGAAGGGGAGGGGGGATACGGTGGTGGCGAGGGGGCGGGGGGAGGGGGTCCAGGCGAAGGCGGCGGTGGTGACACCTGCAGCAGCAGCAGCAGCAGCAGCAGCAAGGCAGGAACAAGATTGGCCTATGCCCTTTGCCACCGGTGCCAGCAGATGCAGGTGCAGCTCAGGTGTTGACATGAAGCATGAGCAGTGTGCAGGCAGAACCTCATGCCGCATCAGCCCCCCCGTGCGCCGCTTATGGGCCACCCTGCCAGCTTGAGCTGCTGCTGGTGCCAGGGTCCAGGGTGTCAGCAGGGCCACTGACCTTGCCCTTGCCCTTGTCTCCATCAAAGGGGTCCACCTTCCCCTTGTCGTCCCCAGCCACGTCCACGGGCCTAAAGAAGGGCAGCGTCTGGATGGCCAGCACCAGCGGGTCTGCAGCGCATGCCCAGGGCAGCCAGGACCAAGCAGGGAGGTGAGGGGGAGGGCTCCACCCTACCACCCTTGACCCTGACTCCTGTGTGACACCCTAGAGCGCAGCATGCCCTTGTGTGGGCCCTGCAGCAGTCGTCAAGGCAGCTCAGGCAACCAACCCAGCCTGTCAAGCCGCATGCTTACTGGGTAAGCCGTTGTTGTTGTTGTTGTTGTTGGTGGTGGTCTTTGTTGTGCTGGAAGAGGGTGAGCTTGTGGCAGAGCCCTGTGAGGAGGCAGCCAGCCAGCCATTCGCAAGACAAGGTTGTCAGTCAAGTCATAGATGGCAGTCATTGCAACATAGACGGGCAGGGAGGGCAAGCACGTGTGAAGGCTGGCTGCGGGACCTCGTGCCGCATGTGCCGGATCGCACCAGCGAAACAAGCTGCGAGAGCAAGGTTCACAACCCTTTCTACCGGCAACCGCGGTCGCTCGACCATGCCGCTTTCATCGCTGTGGCAGGCGAGTCTAGCAGCGCGCTGGGATGAGCGTGCCCTGTGCCGGTGCGGCTGCGGGGTGCACCCACTGAGAGGTCTGTCGCCGCGGCCACGTCGAGCACCATGGCCATCGCCAGCGCCACCAGCGCTGCGGTACGCATTGCGGCCCTACGCACAGTGGAGCAGGCCGGCCCGGGGTTACTGCAGCCCGGAAGCTGGGCCGGAAGCTGGGGTGGCATCAAGTTGGGCACTGGGGCAGAATGCTGCCGGACCGCGTCCGCCTTACCTCATGTCAGGGGCCTAAGGTGTATGGGAGAACACTCTGTGGTGCTGGTGAAAGATGTTCGCGACGTTTTGTAGGCGTGCGGCCGCGGCCGGCGGCATGGAGACCGATGCGGGCGATGGTCGGTCCCGTGATGCCGCTTTCGCCCGCGCGGCCACGGTTGGGCCCGCGGTCAGGGGCATGTAGGCCAGATTTACGGGCCTCGCAAAGTGCTAACGCTGCAGTGTCGTGGGCACATTAGCATTGCATCATGTCACCGACGCCATTTGCGGACCCCCCATGGCTCAAGAGATGACCCGCAATACATCACTGCACCTATCCCTGCACCCCACGCCACGGGCCATAGCGCAGCCCGCCTTTGTTTTTTCCCCTTTGTTGTATATGTTCAAACTACCAGCTATTATGAATTCGGATGGGCGGGGCGGGGCGGGGCGGGGCGGGGCGGGGCGGGGCGGGGCGGGGCGGGGCGGGGCGGGGCGGGGCGGGGCGGGGCGGGGCGGGGCGGGGCGGGGCGGGGCGGGGCGGGGCGGGGCGGGGCGGGGCGGGGCGGGGCGGGGCGGGGCGGGGCGGGGCGGGGCGGGGCGGGGCGGGGCGGGGCGGGGCGGGGGCGGGGCGGGGCGGGGCGGGGCGGGGCGGGGCGGGGCGGGGCGGGGCGGGGCGGGGCGGGGCGGGGCGGGGCGGGGCGGGGCGGGGCGGGGCGGGGCGGGGCGGGGCGGGGCGGGGCGGGGCGGGGCGGGGCGGGGCGGGGCGGGGCGGGGCGGGGCGGGGCGGGGCGGGGCGGGGCGGGGCGGGGCGGGGCGGGGCGGGGCGGGGCGGGGCGGGGCGGGGCGGGGCGGGGCGGGGCGGGGCGGGGCGGGGCGGGGCGGGGCGGGGCGGGGCGGGGCGGGGCGGGGCGGGGCGGGGCGGGGCATGACCGTGATGCATACATGCATAGGGGGTATGTATCAGGTGGCTACCACCTATGCGGCCTTAGAGCATCACCGCGTGGTGGTGTTGTCCATACAAGGGGTGTAAGTATCATTTGAGAAGAGGATACACGGCTAATGACCACCACCGTTTTCTTCATTACATCTTGACCATTCACTGCTTACAAATCACAATGTGTGGCATGGAACTGAATTGAAGCTTAGAACAGCCATGCTGCTAATTGCTAATACAAGGCTGGATTGCCATACACATAGAACCTGTTGTCCACTGTTGTCCACTGCACTTCAGCCTGTTGTTGCTGCTTATCCACTGCAACACATGCACTGCAGCCTGGGCGGTGGCTGTGTTGTGGCGGGCACAACCACCACCATCACCACCATCACCACCACCATCACCAACAACGAGACCACCCCACCCCACCCCCACCACCACGCCATGTCGCACATAAAGTACGGACCGGCCCCCCCATGTGCTTGGCTTGGCTTGGCTCTCCTACTGCTGTCCCCTTTGGGGAGGGATGGGCTGGTCAGTGTGGTGTGTGGGCATGGCATGGCTAGAGTGGGCTGGCTGGCCGCAACTACTAGCGCCCACTCCATGCTGCCCGCCATATGGCTGGCCTTCAGGGAGGGGGGCTCTGCCACTCTTGGGTGTCTCTCCTGGCTGCCCGCTCTAGGCTGCCCGCTCTAGGCTGCCCGCTCTAGGCTGCCCGCTCTAGGCTGCCCGCTCTAGGCTGCCCGCTCTAGGCTGCCCGCTCTAGGCTGCCCGCTCTAGGCTGCCCGCTCTAGGCTGCCCGCTCTAGGCTGCCCGCTCTAGGCTGCCCGCTCTAGGCTGCCCGCTCTAGGCTGACCCGCTCTAGGCTGCCCGCTCTAGGCTGCCCGCTCTAGGCTGCCCGCTCTAGGCTGCCCCGCTCTAGGCTGCCCGCTCTAGGCTGCCCGCTCTAGGCTGCCCGCTCTAGGCTGCCCGCTCTAGGCTGCCCGCTCTAGGCTGCCCGCTCTAGGCTGCCCGCTCTAGGCTGCCCGCTCTAGGCTGCCCGCTCTAGGCTGCCCGCTCTAGGCTGCCCGCTCTAGGCTGCCCGCTCTAGGCTGCCCGCTCTAGGCTGCCCGCTCTAGGCTGCCCGCTCTAGGCTGCCCGCTCTAGGCTGCCCGCTCTAGGCTGCCCGCTCTAGGCTGCCCGCTCTAGGCTGCCCGCTCTAGGCTGCCCGCTCTAGGCTGCCCGCTCTAGGCTGCCCGCTCTAGGCTGCCCGCTCTAGGCTGCCCGCTCTAGGCTGCGTCTAGGCTGCCCGCTCTAGGCTGCCCGCTCTAGGCTGCCCGCTCTAGCTGCCCGCTCTAGGCTGCCCGCTCTAGGCTGCCCGCTCTAGGCTGCCCGCTCTAGGCTGCCCGCTCTAGGCTGCCCGCTCTAGGCTGCCCG
>JASKMD010000003.1:6795059-6967031 GCA_030144725.1 Haematococcus lacustris
AAGGGGGGGGCAGGTCAGGGGCGGCACCAGCACCGGCACCTGCTGCTACCCCCAGCTCATCGCCATGCAGGGACCTCCTCATGGACATGCTGCCACTCGGCCTCAGTCATCAGCAACTCATTTGTGGCGTGCACCTCCAAAGCAATAGCTTCAGCCCTCCTTGCTGCGGCTTTCAAGCCGCTAGGGCTGTGCAGATAAGCAGCCCTTGGTGACTTTACAAGTGCTGCAAGATGAGCACGCTGCCGGCTGTGGACCATGGGTTTGCGTCTTGCAATGACTTGCTAGGGCCAGGGGGCTGGGAGGGGGGGGGGGGAGGGGGTGGCGGGGCAGTGAGGGGTTTAGAAGGGGGGGGGAGGGGCTGGGAAGGGGTGGGAGGGCAGTGAGGGGGCTGGGAGGGGCTGGGAGAGGTTGGGAAGGGGTGGCGGGGCAGTAAGGGGGCTGGGAGGGGGCGGGAGTATGGAAGGCTTCTGCGGGGGCTGGGAGGTGGTGGGGCTGCAAGGGGGTGCGGTCCAGGCGGTCGGAGTAGGCTAGAAAATCCTGCAAGGCAGAGTCGGGTCACGCCAAAGGGTGAGGAGGCGGCCCTGGTTGATGGATTGCCGTGCTTTCTTCTCCAACAGCTGTGTCGTTGAGTTACGAACAAGGTAATAACGAGACATTCTAATAACTCAGAGTGGTCAGCTCACAACATGCCGATTTGTGCAAGGGGGTCCTTTTTCAGTGTGGCTGCCTAGAGAGACCTTTATCAAATCGCACCTCGTTGCAATGTCGCGTTATTTCTTGCCCAACGACGGTCTTCCGACGCCGCCTGCACCAATGAAAGGCTCGTGGAGCAAGCCTGGCGGGCTGAAATGAGATTGTACTTCTGGCTCGATAGCAGGCGCAGTTCCATCCCTGATGCCGCTACATACCACTAGAACAATCGATGGTGAGCAGCTGAGGTGTATCCGCGCTCGCTTGCGCCGGCATGTCCTCACTCGCAAGAGTTAACGCGCCGCTTGCCAGTAGATGCGCAATAATTCGCAGCTGCCAGTGTGATGAACGCTATCGAAAACGGTTCAGTATTGAAAGTGTAGTTGCATGAAGATTACCAACCCCATGTTGGGGACTCCTGAGCGCCAGTCGTGGGTTCACACCAGGCACACCAAAGAGAAGATCAGGGACATTCTACTGAAAATGGGGTATGTACATGAGGTGGCGGCACTCGGATCAAAGCCCAGCAAGGATATGTGGCGCAAGCTGGCCGATAAGCTTCTGAGACCGCAGATGGTTGCCTGAGCGTAGCCTTAGCTGCTCAGCCTTTTGACCACCACCTGCCAGTCCATCATCCTTGTGTCTCCCTGCTGCCTTTCAACCCGACGGCCTCACCCTAGCAATACTGCGAGCATTCGGCGCCATGGTATTGCTATGTCAGCAGCCGGCTACCCCTCCCATTGAACCACCACGTAAGGGACATTTGACTTTGCGGCGTGTCTGGAGAGAGTTGAGTTGTCATTTTAACGCGGAACTCCTTATCATTGCATCGCGCTTGCGCCTGCGCGCCCGAGCTGCTGGCACCCACGGTGACCGGCAGTCTGCCAGGCACGCGAACGGTTACGTTCTGCACAATGGGCCTTTCAAGTGCTGCTTTACAACACCCACAACGCAGGATGCAGAGTTCTCAGCTGCGGTACACTTTACGCATGGAGCCCAGTTTTCTCAACATCATCTTACACAGCCTCCCTCTCCACATGAATCTCCAGCCAGCCAGTGCTGCCAGCTGGCGTAGACCTCACACAACACGCACAGCGGGCAGCCTGGCCCTCCTGCCGTCTGTAGGGGTGATACTTGGATGTCGGCAGGCTGTAGGCATGTGCACACGCCAGCTCCTAAAACCCCTCTTGACAATTGTCAACAATAGATAAGAACTTGGCAGGGGGTCCACAGTTGAACTCCCTAGCCAGTGACGCAAGGCTGGAGAGTTTGATTTAGTTTGATGGTTGTCAAACGGGCATCAGCAGAGTGGGCAGCATGGAGGAGGGTTAGCCCACCTCTTGGAGCCTAATCAACAAATGATTGATGCAGTTGCCACTGCTGTGCTCCTACTGTGGTCTCCTCCTAGTTCCAGAGCCCCAGAGCCTAGTTTCAGAGCCCCTGAGCCAGCGCATGTTGGTCACGATATTGGACATGGGGTCGGGCTCCTCGCACATCGCGCACTATCCATCGCGTTAATTAGAGACTCACAGATACTGGGTCAGCGTACATCAAGTCCGCAGGCTCGGTAGGGTCGCATACCCGGCAACATGCCCGATCAGCTCAGCGTGTGGCTGAGCGCAGTCGCTTTCCGACGCTTCAATCCGCGTGTAAATCCGTGCAGAAATGAGTCCGGAAAAGCCGTTGTCCCTTACCGTGAGGGGGGTTGGTGGTTCAATGGGAGGGGTAGCCAGCCTCCCTAGCTGCCGGTGATGGTATAATGTCTACACAGGCTCCCAGGTGGCGCCAGCAATGACAACTTACCTTGCAGACACCGCACCAGCGTTGGAAAGTTTCGGACCTGGAAGAAGCCTCTGAAAACATCTAAGCAGCCGGTTTAGAGCTCCGAAACTTTCCGACGAGTAGGATCTTGCCACTGCCCTGCAAGTGCGACCACCCGGCAGCATGCAGGCCTACCCAGCCTCCCACCTCAACATGAGGACATGCAAGGAGGTCTGCGAGCCCTGCTCACCTCCAGGCCCAAGATGAGAAGCTCTTGCGACGGCTCATCAGGCAGCGGCTGCACGCTGTGGCCGCACAAGCCGGACATGCCGCACCGCATTCTGCCCCCATTCATCCAGTAGGTGTTCCTCCGTCCCAGGCTCAGGGGCAAGGCGCTATTCGCACGTTACCGCGTCACACATGCGACGAGGTCGAATCTAACGAACAGGTCAATGCAGCTACGCCAGCCTGGTGTGGCTGTTTGACCTATATTGCGGCCTGCATTAGCAACTAGGGCCAGTTGCGGATCACCAATTACAAGGACGGCAACGCACCACAACATCAGTACAATTGCCAAACAATGGCTAGAGAGTGAAATAGGGAATAACATTGAGGCAGCGAGCTATGCCTCGCCCCTGAATGACCAACAACGACACTGAGGCAGCAATGTCTGATGTGGCTGTGTCAAGATGTCCATAATGCGTAAAGGTCAGTAAGGAAGTCAGCGTCCAATGAGCATACACAACGATAACTTTGGCAGTCTCTGCATTCTTACTCTGAACCTGATGCCCCCAATCCATGTCCTTTCACTGGGATGCAGTGTACGTGATGCTCTGCATGCACTGGCTGCTGTTGCTCTACATGGAATATATGCATGTGTGGGAGTTACGCTGCATGCCAGGGCATGACCAGCATTGACAATCATGCGTCAGGCAAGTCATGCATGCTCCCTGAAAACTGCCTCACACATTCCTAGTCGCCGCATCAGGTGCCTTCAGCTCATCCCGCCGCATCAGGTGCCCCCAGCTGCCGGTCCTGGCTGTCACTTGCTGTCAGTGCCCTCCACCTCCTCAGTGCTGCTCTCCTCCTGGGAGGCTTCGGGGTCAGAGGGGCAGCTCACGGCGGGGCAGCTGCAGATGCACTTGCAAGGATCTTGAGGTGGGCAGATGAACTTGGGGGGAGGGGCGGGGGGGCAGGGCGAGGGGGGGGAGGGGGGGTAAGGTGGTGGGAAGGGGGATGGGGGAGGAGATGGGGGGGAGGGGGGCCGTGGTGGGGGGGAGGGAGGGTAAGGTGGAGGGGCAGGGGAGGGTGGCCGAGGTGAGGGAGGGGCAGGGGAGGGTGGCCGAGGTGATGGAGGGGTGGGCGATGGAGGGGGTGGGTATGGTGGAGGTGAAGGGGAGGGGGGATACGGTGGTGGCGAGGGGGCGGGGGAAGGGGGTCCAGGTGAAGGCGGCGGTGGGGACACCTGCAGCAGCAGCAAGGCAGGAACAAGATTGGCCTACGCCCTTTGCCACCGGTGCCAGCAGATGCAGGTGCAGCTCAGCTCTTGACATGAAGCATGAGCAGTGTGCAGGCAGAACCTCATGCCGCATCAGCCCCCCGGTGCACCGGTGATGGGCCACCCTGCCAGCTTGAGCTGCTGCTGTCGCCAGGGTCCAGGGTGCCAGCAGGGCCACTGACCTTGCCCTTGCCCTTGTCTCCATCGAAGGGGTCCACCTTCCCCTTGTCGTCACCAGCCACGTCCACGGGCCTAAAGAAGGGCAGCGTCTGGATGGCCAGCACCAGCGGGTCTGCAGCGCATGCCCAGGGCAGCCAGGACCAAGCAGGGTGGTGAGGGAGAGGGACCTACCACCCTCGACCCTGGCTGCTGTGTGGCACCCTAGAGCGCAGCATGCCCTTGTGTGGGCCCTGCAGCAGTCGTCAAGGCAGCCCAGGCAACCAACCCAGCCTGTCTAGCCGCATGCTTACTGGGTAAGCCGTTGTTGTTGTTGGTCTTTGTTGTGCTGGAAGAGGGTGAGCTTGTGGCAGAGCCCTGTGAGGAGGCAGCCAGCCAGACAGCCGTGAGACAAGGTCGTCAGTCAAGTCATAGCTGGCAGTCATTGCAACATAGACGGGCAGGGAGGGCAAGCACGGGTGAAGGCTGGCTGCGGGACCTCGTGCCGCATGTGCCGGACCGCACCAGCGAAACAAGCTGCGGAAGCAAGGTTCACGACCCTTTCTACCGGCAATCGCGGTCGCTCGACCATGCCGCTTTCGTCGCTGTGGCAGGCGAGTCTAGCAGCGCGCTGTGATGAGTGTGCCCTGTGCCGGTGCGGCTGCGGGGTGCACCCACTGAGAGGTCTGTCGCCGCGGCCACGTCGAGCACCATGGCCATCGCCAGCGCCACCAGCGCTGCGGTACGCATTGCGGCCCTGCGCACAGTGGAGCAGGCCGGCCCGGGGTTGCTGCAGCCCGAAAGCTGGACCGGCAGCTGGGTAGCATCAAACTCGGCACTGGAGCAGAATGCTGCCGGACCGCTCCCGCTTTACCTCATGTCAGGGGCCTAAGGTGGATGGGATGACACTCTGTGGTGCTTGTGAAGATGTTCGCGACGTTTTGTAGGCGTGCGGCCGCGGCCGGCGGCATGGAGACCGATACGGGCGATGGTCGGTCCCGTGATGCCGCTTTCGCCCGCCCAGCCACGGTTGGGCCCACGATCAGGGGCATGTAGGCCAGTTTACGGGCCTCGCAAAATGCTGACGCTGCAGTGTCGTGGGCACATCCGCATTGCATCAGTCGCTGGCGTGCACGTTCGGTACTCACAACGATGCTCCTTGCAGCTTCCTATCTTTACACCACAGTATAGCTACATCGGTTTGAGGAGCCCTGGGCCACTGTCATTCTGTGTGCTTAAGCAACGTTACAGCACCAGCTACGCAGCATGCATGACATGCTCACCACAATTACACCCCCCTCACTAGATGATATTGACCATTGAGTGCTTGAGGCCATTGAGTGGCAGATCGTTGGACATTACAAAATGGCAGGCCTTGAGGCCATTCAGTCCTTGAGGCCTTTGAGTGGCAGTGAGGGGGAGCCTTAGGGGGTGAGGGTGAGGTCCCTTACCTGTACTCCTGCCCTCCTGCTCTCCCCTGCCTGCAGATGCTCAGAGGCTCTTCCAGCGCTCCAGTAGCCAACTCAATAGTCCTGGTGACTGCCGGTGCTGCTGCTGACATTGACATACTTCTGACACGACCTGGTGCGTCGCTGCTGCCAACAACACGCTGCTGCATCGTGACACTTGTGCATAAGGGCTGTTGGAGTGTAGCAAGGCCTCCTTCCTCCACTCACACTCACACTTTGGTGCTGATGACCACGCAAGGGCATGGATAACAGAAGTAATCCATATAATTCCCAAAGTAATCCATTATTCTAGCATGTAGGGAGCTCTTTGTTTGGCATGCTGGACGCATGGTCTTCATTGGGGCTTTGTTGGGACTTGACTGGTCAAGACTACTGCTGCTGTTTGTTGCTAAGCACTCCGGGCCTGTCAAGCCAAGCTAGGCAGTGTGGAGCAGTGGGTGACCTGCAGCCCCTGGCTGCTGCTGGCTGACCTGTCCTGGTGCCATTGTGGAGTGTGAGGCTGCGGCTGCTCTGGCTCCTCCTGTGACCAGCTGCCCTGCCTCCTGTGGTGCTCCCTGGTAGGCCCCATGCACACACAGGGCAGCACATGGTGCAGGCTGTCACGCCATCACCGGCATCACCAGCACCACATGCTGAACTAAGTCAGTATGGCGTCATCAAGCCATCTGCCATGCTGACTCAAGCGCCCCGCACAACCCATGTGGCTGCAGCGGCGAGCGCCTACCTGTCCTTAGCCCATTGCAGTGTTGCAGGCTGGTCCACCACGAGGGTGCAGTGGCGCTGTCTCCATCGCCCCCATTCATCCAGTCACTGCCAACATTCATCTGGTCCGCAAGCGAACAGTGGGTCCGCTTGCGCAGGGCCCCAGTGAGCTCAGGGCGTACCTTGTGCAGCCCATGTGGGGTTGCAGAAATAAGGTGCATGCATATTCGTGCCCTGTCCATTCATGCTCTGGTGAGGGCAATCGTCACGCACCCATCTAAATAAACAAGCCGGCCCTATGCCTGGACTGTTGTCCGCATACGCAACCCTTTTTGTGAGGAGCACCTGCCATCCGGATGCCCCGTTGATACACAACTCACTTGTTGATGTCCAGCAAGAGACCGTGGCCCAAGCACCTCGTGCATGGTGATGGTTGACACATCTGGAGCTGTTAGTCAGGTCCCACAAGGTCTCCTTGGCCATTCTATCAGACCTTGTGGGACCTGACTATTAGCCAGTAGGTTGCATGACTGCACGCAACAAAGGGACGCACTGAATTTAGTTCTTCAACTAGTTAACAGGTGCTGACAGGTGCATGCGTAGATGTCACTCTTCGTTTTCTTGCCCATGCATGTTCCTTTCCTAATTTATCGATGGATTTCTCCCTGTAAACCTCTGGGACAAGACTACACATTTGAAGCCATTGCTCCCTCATCCACCCCTTCGCGGCAACCACCAGCTCCCAAGCCATCAAATGCAGCCAGGAGCAGCCAGGAGCCCAGAGTGGAGGAGCCCGCCCCGCCCCGCCCCGCCCGTCCTTGCACCCAAGCCCCTACCTCCTGCACTCCTCCTTGCCAGGAGCCAGCAAGCCAAGCTGTTGGACAGGGTGGAGGTGACGGTGGTCTGGAGCGGGCTGATGCTACAGGCACTCGAGTCATTGTCCAGAGTCGTTGTTCCACATTTCATATGCGCCGCCAAGCAGGCAGTCAGGCACTAGAGCAGCACATTTGCACAGCTGGCAAGGATGTGCCGAAACATGCAAACCAGACAGTGCGATGAGAAAGTCAGGGAGACACGTGAACGATATCATACAGCGCCACCGAAGGATCGCATAGAGTGTGCGACGCTTTCGACAGCTATGGCTGCGAAGCTTTGTGGGTCGTAACCGCCGCCCTGCAAATGTTTACGCCAGCATCTACCACACGTATCTTTCACACATTCTTGTAGGACCACTTCAAATGGTAGATGTTGACCCAGTCCTTGCACTGAGCCACTACTAGCGAGTGTCATACAGCTTGGTACATTAGCGCACCACACTGCCATACCGCACCACTCTGGCCTCCGACCCCCTACGCACCCACTAGGCCTTCCACTACGAATGAGCCTCGCCAGCAGCGCAGTATCAGAGCAGCCAGCACTAAACGAGTATGGTGAGTGGCAATGTCGTTGTGGCTGTCAGGCGTTCCCAACATGGGGTTGGTAATGTTCATGCAAGTACTCTATCAATACTGCACTGTTTTCGATAGCGTTTGTCACATTGGCAGCCGTAACTTATTCCGCGTAATCTGACTATCAGCGCTAGCCATTGGAGTCTTTGCTCGTGTACTGCCACATGTGCCCGCGAACAAATCACATCGGCGAGACGGGTCTCCTTGGCACGGTGCGCCACATCCCTGTGACCCCATCTATCTAGCGTAGTGTGCTGGTTGTGCACAAATGGAATGTCCGGCCAACACCCATCGCGATGCCTGCCGGGCGTGCAGGGCGCCTAGACGGGGTGATTGAAGCATATGTTCATACTCCCTTCCGTCGAATACATCATTTGGGTCGGCGCACGCTAAGGTATCACCGGGTTACACCCCCCCTCCTCCACTGTGTCCTCCACTGTGTTGCACCCGCTGCACCCACAGGAAAAGCCACACACTTTGTTTGTTCTTGACTCATTGGCGCAGCTATTGAAACAAATCGCACGATAAACAGCCCAGGCCTCTATCAGTTTGACAAGTTGAAAGTTACATTATGTTCACCAAGCAGATTCAAGGCCACGGCATGCATCGACCCACCATGCCCGCCCCCCCTCTACCCTTCATTGTAGGAGCACACCTTATTGAGCCTGCCCACCCCCTCCCAGCCTACCCCTCCCAGCCCACCCCTCCCAGCCTAGCCCTCCAAGTCCACCCCCTCCCAGTCCACAACCACAAAGCACAGCCCTCCCCTTCGCACCCCCTCCCCTTCCCCCCCCAGCCCCCTCCCAGCCCTAGCCACCACAATGGGGGGTAAAAGGCCCAGCAAGAAGATGCGCCAACACTTGCAAAAGTTGAATACCTCACCCAAGGCAGGGTTTTTATGCAGCCCCAAAGGCTTGAAAGCCCAAAGGAACAAGGCACAACATGAGGCTATGGGGTTGCGAGCAGAGATTGCGCGGCTCCACCAGCAGCTCAGTGATGCAGGGGCAACTTTGCAGCAAGTGCAGGCAGACATGGAGCAGTTGCAGGCTGCAAAACAGGAGCTGCAGGGTGAGAATGAGTCCTTGGAGCAGCTGGCTGAGGAGCGCACCCATGCAATCCAGCTGCTGCAGCAAGACAAGCGCCGGCTGTCCCTTGCGCTACGCAACGTCCGCCGCTGCCGTGTAAGCGGGCCCCGGCTCACCCGGCATCAGCGGCAGCTAATGAACATCCTGATGCGGCACCGGGTGTCACCAGAGGTGCTGCAGCGGTGTGCCGAGGGTGGCTATGTCCTGCCTGGGCTCGTGAGCTCTGCAAGCACCTGCAGGACAGTGATCTGCTGCTCAGGATCACCGTCGTGGCAGTGTGGGGGTGGTTGTGGTGAATGTGGGGGACCATGCAAGCCAGCAGCGGGTGGCAGCAGCAGCAACAACAGCAGGGTGCAACAGAGTTGTGTCAGCTGGTGTGCCCCCACCCCAGCCCCACCCACCCCCACAGCCACCCCCACAGCAGCCACCCCAGCAGCAAGGGCCGCCAGCATCACCTAATTTCGGCCACATGTATCAGTTAGCACTAGCTGCAATCGCCATCGAGGGGCACGCTGCTATGGCGCAAGCGCCGACTCCTGGCTGCACGCTCCGCAAGCGTACCACACCTGCTGGGTTGGGGCAGCCCCAGACAGCTGCCAAGCGCAAGCGGTGACACACGAGACATAGTTAGACTAAGGTTGTAGTGGCCACCTCTCCCAACCGCACCTGCCAACTGCCTCCGTGCCACATTTCCGCAACCGCTTTCCGATCCGACTGCTGCTGCCGACGCGCATGCTCGTGTAGAGCAGCCTAAGCGATGCGGGCGGTCGTAGCGATGACTGCATGCTCCGCAACGGCTCAAATTTGAATCACTAACTTTGATGCTTTGCTGTGCACGGCCTACTGACTGGATAATTATTCTGGATGGGTGAAAGGTAGCTGGCCGGGTTGGCTACATTGTGAATCATCATGCATATTATTTGGCGCAGTGAGTGCAGAGTTACAGCCGTCCTACTACCAGGGGTCGGTTTCCTGTCATTTTTAAACAGTTGGGAACACCTGAGTGGCTGGCGGGCGGAGTGCCAGGCACCTGCGCATTGACCCGTGCAGCTGCTTAGCTCCCTTGTCGGCTAGCTGCTCTCTGCTCCACACTATGCGCGCGCCAACGACGTAGTGGTTTAGTCGTTGTGGTTTTCGACTGCTCCACTACACACGTGCTGCATAACTGCCTACATCGATGCCCTTGTCTCCTATCCGCAGCGTTGAACGTTGTCAAAGAAGTCGTCCAGCGGCAGGTCGTGCAATCCTTGCGAACCTGCAAGGCTGCATCCGACATCAGTGCAGACGAAGCAACAGCGGCATTCGCTGCCACGGACATGTCAGCAAATGACTTGTCGGAGTTGGGTGGCAGCCTGGCCGCAGCAGACAAGCAGCTTGGAGAAGGCAGTGAGGGAATGGTCTTGGCAGGAACCTTGCGGAGCAAGCCTGTGGCCGTGAAGGTGCGCTTGCCATCATATCTGAACTGTGGCAGCCCATTGCTTTTGATGGGGCCACTCACCTGTGTTGCGTTGCTTGCAGATTATCTCATGTTCCCTGCCAGACCTCTCAACTTCCAGCCTATGCAGTATGTTAGCCCACTCTGACATCACCATGGCCACGTTGGCTGCGCTTCGCAGCGAGGTCTCGGACTTGATACCCTGCTGCCCTACCAGCTTCACCATCCAGGTGGGTTGATGAGGTCTGCTGCTTTGTGCAATGTCTTGGTTGTGCACATCACACATTGATACCAGCTTGTTTGCCCTGGTCCTGCTCCATAACTGCCATTGTGTCTCAATGAGCAGTCCAAGAGCTGGTCCGTTGTTCTCTGCATGTCAACACAGGTGGAGGTGGTGACCCCCATTGGCGGGGGGGCGCAATCCATCAATGTGTGCACAGCGTGCGTCATGCCGCTGGCTTTGGGCAGTTTGCATGATCTGTTGCTGAAGCTGGAGCATTGCCAAAGCTTGCCCTTGGCGCTTGTAGTGGACGTGTGCATCCAGGTAAGCACTCGCTGCAACTGTCACAGACCTGCGTAGGTGAAGGCATGCACAGCCCAAAGTGGTCACACATGGACACTTCTACACGAAAGTTCCTTACTTTGCTCATGAGCACCTCATACTGCCCCCTTGTTGACGCACTACCCACTACCTGCCTGGTGCTGTGCCTTGCTGTGCAGCTGCTACGTGATGTCACTGAGGCACAGCGCCGCCTTGGCCTGCTGCATGGAGACATCAAGCCAGAGAATGTACTAGTCACGGCGGCCTGCTGCATGGAGACATCTAGCCAGAGAATGTACTAGTCACGGCGGCCTGCTGCATGGAGACATCTAGCCAGAGAATGTACTAGTCACGGCGGCCTGCTGCATGGAGACATCTAGCCAGAGAATGTACTAGTCACGGCGGACGGCCAACTCAGCTTGGGCGACACCAGCAACGCCGTGTTGCTGCCCGACAACCAGACCTCTGGCACCACCAGGTAAGGGAGCAGCTCTGGGCAAGCAGCCTGGCTACAGCACAGCAGTCGGAGCAGGCAGCAACACCAAGCAAGGACCACCCCTGACATGCATGCATGGCTGGCTTCACTCACTCCATGGCAGGCTGCACACCCTGGACATTGGCCTCTCAGGCCTGTCAACCACCACCTCCCAAGCCTGCCAAACAGCCACCACCACCACCACCTCCCATGCTCACCCCACTCCACCCCACCCCACCTTACCTGACAAGGACAGCTAGGCAGGGCACAGGTCATGGCGCACACAGCCCTCCCCTACCCCTAGCAACACCACCCACCACCTCCCAAGCCTGGTCCTTCAGCTCTCCCTCCTGTGCCTGCCCTGTCCACCACCCCGACCTGGTCCAGTGCCTCCTCTCCCCTCACGCTCCACCTCCCGCCCAACGCTCTCGTTCTCCCGCATATGCGCCTGGTCCCTTTGCCTGCCCGCCAGCCTCCCTGCCTGCCTGCCTGTCCCTTGCTGCCAACCACAGTAGCTGGAGCATCCAGTACAGCTGCCGCTCGCAGAGGGTGGCTGCAGCTGAGGACGAGGACATCCCCGCCAGCTTCGGCACCGACACCAACTCCTTGGGCTGCACCCTTCTCTGCATGCTGCAGCCACAGCCCCTGCCGCCAGATGAGCCTTGGTTCAGCGAGGCCACCGCCCGCACAGCCTTGCAGCAGGTGCTGTCCGGCAGGCGGCAGTGCGGCAGCCCCCAGGTGGCAGCGCTGCTGGCGGAGGTGCTGGAGCTGTGCGCTCTGGTGTTGAGGGAGGGTGACAGGCCAGAGGGGCCGGGCTGTCTCAGCATGCAGCGCAAGGCCCTGGTGCTGCTGCTCACACTGTGCCACTGGCGCCTTCACACAGCCTCAGCTCAGGCCAACACACCATGGGCGTCGCCAGCGCAAGGGATGCAGCTGTGGCGGTTGAACGAGGAGCAGCTGCATGCAGCCAGCCTGGCGCAGTACGCCGCATGGCAGGCGTTGCCATGCCGCCCAACCGTTAGGGCCATGCTGCAGGCAGTGATGGCAGGCCAGCCATGCCCTGAGTTGCCAGCCGGGCAGCAGGATCTGTGGATGGGATGGGTCCACCCTCTCCCCGCTCACCCACTCCCCACCCACTATGACGCAGCCAGCATTGCTCCCAGCCCTACAGCCACCTGTGTTGACCCTCCCCCTTGCTACTGGGAGGCTGTCGGGCCCGCCCTCACCCCAACCGCCCACAGCCCTGCCCAGGGCCAACCTGGCAGCAGCCCGGTGCAGGGAGTTGTGGATGAGGTGCTGGAGCTGCAGCAGCAGCTCGCGGCCTCCTCTGTTCAGCTGGCCGCAACCCGGGCTCGTGAAGCTCTGTTGGAGGAGGAGATCCAGCAGCTCAGGTTGAGCCTACAGCAGCAGGTGCAGCTAGAGGCTGACCGCCAGCAGCAAGGCAAGCAGGTGGTCATGCAGCTGGAGCAGCAGGTGGTCAAGCTGCAGACGGAGCTGCAATCAGTCACGGCAGCCAACAGTCTTGCGACGCAGCAGGCGGAGGCAGCTCTGCAGCAGCTGCACCAGGTGTCGCATCTAGCCGAGGCAACGAGAGTCCAGCAACGAGCGTGCAAGCATAAGCAGCAGCAGGTGTGGGAGGCTGAGGTGCAGCAGCAGCGGAGCAGGGCGGAGCGGGCGGAGGCACAGCTGCACCAGCTGCTGGCCACCCTGGCCATCATCCACGACCCCACCGCCCTAAGCTGGTGCAAGGCAGCAAGCAGCTCGAGCAGCGGCGGAAACACCCCCCTGCGCATCAGCCTGGGCGGCAGCGACAACTGCGGCGTGCATCAGGTAGCGGAGGAGGTTGGCCAAGGCCGAGCCGGGAGCTTGACCCCCCTCCCCTCCACCCTTACGCCCCGTGCTGCTGTTGAGGGCAGTCGAGGGCATGTGGGGCTCAGCGGCAAGCTCAAAGCTGCCATGAAGGGTTTGGGGTGGGCATTCTGGCGGGGTGCTTGAGGCATCAGGCTCAATGTCAAGGGTGTGGTGCCACATGCACTGTGCACCAGCAGCCAAGCCACACAGTCCTGCCATTGCATGACGTTGTGGATCACACATGATGGGTGGGCTAGTGTGCATTACACATGCCGCGCCTCAGGCAGTAGCTCCTTCCTAAATGCACGCCAGTGAGTACGGGCGCAGTCTTCTTATTCTTCTTCTTCTTCATGGGTTGGTTGGCAGTGCGCATGTGCACACATGGCAAATTCATATCCTCCACCTACTTGCCAACTATTGAGTCTGCTTGCTACATTGGATTTATTCGTTGGGACAGAGTAGTGCTCAGGGTAGGAAGCAGGAAACACAGATTTGTATGTCACATCGTTGTCAATTCTTGTACACTTGTTTGCTGTGTCATTTGTCTCAGCAGTGCCAGAGCTAGCTATTGTTGGGTGAAAATGTGCTGGACAATAGGTTGCAGGGGACTTGTAGCCTGTGTCATTTGTCTCAGCAGTGGCAGAGCTAGTATTGTTGGGTGAGAGTCAGCTGGACAAACACGATATGTTGCAGGGGTGGGGGTGAAGTATCCAGCTTCAAGCTTGCTGTACGGGGATTGACTCTTAGGTGAATCATGAGGGGGTTGGTGCAGGTTGGTGCGGGGTTAGACTTCATCTTTTTGAAGGTGGATCATGAGGGGGAGGATGCAGAGTGGAAGGCGGCGCTATGTAAATATTTTGACATGAAGCCTGGTGCTAGCATTGTCTCAAGGATGTAAGACTTCCAGCCCAGCCCAATTGATCCAGCCCAGCCCTCTTGCCTCCCTTGCCCGGCTACCTTACGCCCTCCCTCCCTCCCTCACGCCCTCATGCTCGCTGCTACGCTCCTGCCACGCCGCCGCCATTGCTGCTGCTGCCGCCCCGCCGCTGAACCCCCGCCCCGCCCCGCCCCGCCCCGCCCCGCCCCGCCCCGCCCCGCCCCGCCCCGCCCCGCCCCGCCCCGCCCCGCCCCGCCCCGCCCCGCCCCGCCCCGCCCCGCCCCGCCCCGCCCCGCCCCGCCCCGCCCCGCCCCGCCCCGCCCCGCCCCGCCCCGCCCCGCCCCGCCCCGCCCCGCCCCGCCCCGCCCCGCCCCGCCCCGCCCCGCCCCGCCCCGCCCCGCCCCGCCCCGCCCCGCCCCGCCCCGCCCCGCCCCGCCCCGCCCCGCCCCGCCCCGCCCCGCCCCGCCCCGCCCCGCCCCGCCCCGCCCCGCCCCGCCCCGCCCCGCCCCGCCCCGCCCCGCCCCGCCCCGCCCCGCCCCGCCCCGCCCCGCCCCGCCCCGCCCCGCCCCGCCCCGCCCCGCCCCGCCCCGCCCCGCCCCGCCCCGCCCCGCCCCGCCCCGCCCCGCCCCGCCCCGCCCCGCCCCGCCCCGCCCCGCCCCGCCCCGCCCCGCCCCGCCCCGCCCCGCCCCGCCCCGCCCCGCCCCGCCCCGCCCCGCCCCGCCCCGCCCCGCCCCGCCCCGCCCCGCCCCGCCCCGCCCCGCCCCGCCCCGCCCCGCCCCGCCCCGCCCCGCCCCGCCCCGCCCCGCCCCGCCCCGCCCCGCCCCGCCCCGCCCCGCCCCGCCCCGCCCCGCCCCGCCCCGCCCCGCCCCGCCCCGCCCCGCCCCGCCCCGCCCCGCCCCGCCCCGCCCCGCCCCGCCCCGCCCCGCCCCGCCCCGCCCCGCCCCGCCCCGCCCCGCCCCGCCCCGCCCCGCCCCGCCCCGCCCCGCCCCGCCCCGCCCCGCCCCGCCCCGCCCCGCCCCGCCCCGCCCCGCCCCGCCCCGCCCCGCCCCGCCCCGCCCCGCCCCGCCCCGCCCCGCCCCGCCCCGCCCCGCCCCGCCCCGCCCCGCCCCGCCCCGCCCCGCCCCGCCCCGCCCCGCCCCGCCCCGCCCCGCCCCGCCCCGCCCCGCCCCGCCCCGCCCCGCCCCGCCCCGCCCCGCCCCGCCCCGCCCCGCCCCGCCCCGCCCCGCCCCGCCCCGCCCCGCCCCGCCCCGCCCCGCCCCGCCCCGCCCCGCCCCGCCCCGCCCCGCCCCGCCCCGCCCCGCCCCGCCCCGCCCCGCCCCGCCCCGCCCCGCCCCGCCCCGCCCCGCCCCGCCCCGCCCCGCCCCGCCCCGCCCCGCCCCGCCCCGCCCCGCCCCGCCCCGCCCCGCCCCGCCCCGCCCCGCCCCGCCCCGCCCCGCCCCGCCCCGCCCCGCCCCGCCCCGCCCCGCCCCGCCCCGCCCCGCCCCGCCCCGCCCCGCCCCGCCCCGCCCCGCCCCGCCCCGCCCCGCCCCGCCCCGCCCCGCCCCGCCCCGCCCCGCCCCGCCCCGCCCCGCCCCGCCCCGCCCCGCCCCGCCCCGCCCCGCCCCGCCCCGCCCCGCCCCGCCCCGCCCCGCCCCGCCCCGCCCCGCCCCGCCCCGCCCCGCCCCGCCCCGCCCCGCCCCGCCCCGCCCCGCCCCGCCCCGCCCCGCCCCGCCCCGCCCCGCCCCGCCCCGCCCCGCCCCGCCCCGCCCCGCCCCGCCCCGCCCCGCCCCGCCCCGCCCCGCCCCGCCCCGCCCCGCCCCGCCCCGCCCCGCCCCGCCCCGCCCCGCCCCGCCCCGCCCCGCCCCGCCCCGCCCCGCCCCGCCCCGCCCCGCCCCGCCCCGCCCCGCCCCGCCCCGCCCCGCCCCGCCCCGCCCCGCCCCGCCCCGCCCCGCCCCGCCCCGCCCCGCCCCGCCCCGCCCCGCCCCGCCCCGCCCCGCCCCGCCCCGCCCCGCCCCGCCCCGCCCCGCCCCGCCCCGCCCCGCCCCGCCCCGCCCCGCCCCGCCCCGCCCCGCCCCGCCCCGCCCCGCCCCGCCCCGCCCCGCCCCGCCCCGCCCCGCCCCGCCCCGCCCCGCCCCGCCCCGCCCCGCCCCGCCCCGCCCCGCCCCGCCCCGCCCCGCCCCGCCCCGCCCCGCCCCGCCCCGCCCCGCCCCGCCCCGCCCCGCCCCGCCCCGCCCCGCCCCGCCCCGCCCCGCCCCGCCCCGCCCCGCCCCGCCCCGCCCCGCCCCGCCCCGCCCCGCCCCGCCCCGCCCCGCCCCGCCCCGCCCCGCCCCGCCCCGCCCCGCCCCGCCCCGCCCCGCCCCGCCCCGCCCCGCCCCGCCCCGCCCCGCCCCGCCCCGCCCCGCCCCGCCCCGCCCCGCCCCGCCCCGCCCCGCCCCGCCCCGCCCCGCCCCGCCCCGCCCCGCCCCGCCCCGCCCCGCCCCGCCCCGCCCCGCCCCGCCCCGCCCCGCCCCGCCCCGCCCCGCCCCGCCCCGCCCCGCCCCGCCCCGCCCCGCCCCGCCCCGCCCCGCCCCGCCCCGCCCCGCCCCGCCCCGCCCCGCCCCGCCCCGCCCCGCCCCGCCCCGCCCCGCCCCGCCCCGCCCCGCCCCGCCCCGCCCCGCCCCGCCCCGCCCCGCCCCGCCCCGCCCCGCCCCGCCCCGCCCCGCCCCGCCCCGCCCCGCCCCGCCCCGCCCCGCCCCGCCCCGCCCCGCCCCGCCCCGCCCCGCCCCGCCCCGCCCCGCCCCGCCCCGCCCCGCCCCGCCCCGCCCCGCCCCGCCCCGCCCCGCCCCGCCCCGCCCCGCCCCGCCCCGCCCCGCCCCGCCCCGCCCCGCCCCGCCCCGCCCCGCCCCGCCCCGCCCCGCCCCGCCCCGCCCTCACCCCCTAATGCCCCTTGCTGCCACGCTCCTGCCACGCCGCCGCCATTGCTGCTGTTGCCGCTGCTGCCACTGCCGCTGCTGCCCCCCTGCTGCCGCTGCATGTCTGCTGTTCAGTGGGTCTGTACTGACCGCTGTGGAGGTTATTGGTTAGCGCAACAAAGCACCGCTTCTCTGGCTTCTCCGCTTTTCGAGGTCCCTCCCCCGCTCCCTTTAGCTCCATTTTCCTCCCTTTTCCTTACTTCTCTAAGTTCTTTCTCTCCTAGGTAGTTCCCCTCCTCCTTCCCTTTTTCTCAGTTCCCTCCTTAGTCTTTTACCTTTGGAGGTTGGCTTGTCTCCACCCAAGCCCTACCTCCTTAGTGTAACAATAACTACTACCAGTTAGTCTGTAATAGTGTATGCAGTGTGTTATAGCATGTTGTCCTCATGGTGATACGTACTCTATATTTCGCAACATTGGGCTCATTATCACCAAGGCTCATTATCTAACCAAGGCTCTAGCCCTGAGCTGCAGCCTCAGCCCTGACGCTTCTTTAACCATCTTTGGCCGCTTTACTGCAAGGATTACTCGCTTCAACAGACAGTATGGAAAAGTCATGAGCCATGCATGACCAGCCCCTGCATGACCCTAGCCTTATCCGACATACATCACCGACTGACATGCAGTCAGCACTGACTGGCCGGTAGAGCGCGACTGGTTAAACTTCAACGCCAGCTTGCTATCTCTACCTTTTGGCTTCACCTACAAGACTTCACCCTAGCCCATCCCAACCCTCCTGGCTGGCACCTCCTCAGGCCCTCCCAACATGGGGTTGGTAATGTTCATGCAGATACTCTCTCAATTCTGCACCGTTTTCAATACCGTTTATCACATTGAACTCTGCGAAGCAATGCGCGTCATTTGACCATCAGCGCAAGCCATTGGAGTCTTTGCTCGCGTACTGCCACATGTGCCCGCGAACAAATGACAGCGGCGAGACGGCTATCCTTGGGTCGGTTAGCCACATCCCTGTGGCGCCATCCACCTGGCGCAATGAGCGGGTTGTGCACAAATGAAATGTCCGGCCAACACCCAGCGCGATGCCTGCCGGGCGTGCAGGGCACCTAGACGGGGTGAATGAAACATAACAGATGTGCTCACTTCCGCCGAATACACCATTTGGGTCGGCGCACACTGAGGTATCACCGGTTTACACCCCCCCCTCCTCCACTGTGTCCTCCACTGTGTTGCACCCGCTGCACCCAAACGAAAATGGCTACATTATGTTTGTTCTAGACCCGTTGGCGAGTTTCTTGAAACAAATAGCACATTAGACAGCCCAGGCCTCTGTCAGTTTGACATCTTCAAAGTGACATCATGTTCTCCAAGCAGAATCAGGGCCACGGGGCTGTGGGGTGGCAGTTGAGCTATGAAAATTTGCACGCTTGTGGATGGCATGTAGGGGAGTATAAAGCTTAGAGGAGCCGAGTCCAGATTCGGTCATGGTGTGGAGTTGTGCGACTGACTGCATGCCCCTGGCCCTGAGATCGGCCAAGGTAGTTGGGGGTCACAGACCAAAGTGAGTTTATGGCTTATCTGAGTATGAGCGTTTGTAACACTGTCGTAGATGAGCTTAACCTATTAAGTAGCATGTTGTAAGTCCAAATGGTCGAGCTGTGGCATTGCCCTCAAGGTATGGGGAGAAGGTAGGCTCAGTGCCACATTCCCGCAACCGTTTTCCGATCCGACTGCTTCTGCCGATGCGCATGCTCGTGTAGAGCAACCTAAGCTCAGAATTACTAACCTAAGCGCAGAATTACTAACTTTGATGCTTTGCTGTGCACGGCCTACTGACTGGATAATTATTCTGGATGGTTGAAAGATAGCTGGCTGGGTTGGCTACATACTGAGCTAGCTAGCATTAAATTTGGCGCAGCGAGTGCAGAGTTACAGCCGTTCTACTACCAGGGGTCGGTTTACTGTCATTTTTTGAATGTTGGGAGCGCCTGACACCTCCCCCATAGAGCGCGACTGGTTAAACTAACTTCCTGATGTTTTGGGCCTTTAACGTGCTTTAACAAACCTTTAACCATCTTTAACCAGTCCAGCCTAACACCCTGACGACCCGGAGTGCAATTGGGGTTTGGCGATAGTAAGCTGACCAGTTGGTTACCCCCGATCTTACTGATCTTTAAGAGTTTTACAGCGACTCTTGCGCAGAGCGGTGCAGCTCGCCAGCGCGAGGCTAGCGGGCTGCTCGGGCTGATGTGCGTTCCGATGCGCATGTTGAGACATGCACCGACAAGAGCCGCAGTAGGGGTCGGAGTGTAGCCATTAGCCATCGCGGTTGCTTCGCCTTCCATCACGGCTACGGAGTGTGACCTGGCGGTTGTGTTAAAGATTGGTTAAACTTTTTCCCTTGGTTAAAGATGGTTAGCGTGCGTGATGGGGTGCCGGCATGCAAATCTGCAGTGCTGTTTTTGAGGTCGATTTGCTGCTTGTTGCTGCTACGTATTCGACTTGTTTTTGCGCCCTAGCGTTGAAGTATGCTCATAGCTCCCACGGGAAGCTATTGCAATGTATTTAAGCGACCCTGCGCAGGTTGGGAGGCTTTTGAAATTCCAGTGAGTTAAAACCTAATTTCTAGGCAGGAAGTGCATCAAACGCCGTGCTGACCTCCTGTAGAGATGCAAACGGTGTGCCCCGACTACTTCTGCAACTTTTGGTAGCGTATCCTTTAGGTTAGCACCCATAGATACACCCAGACATACCTACCATGCTCATGTCTAAATTGCCCCCTCATCTCGCGCTCACCAGGCTGCAAAAGTTGTAGAGGTCGTTCTGGTTCCTCCAAGCTACCACCAGCGTCCATCAGCGGCGCAAATGATGCAGACTGGCGGCCATAATTAGCGATGGGCCGACGCAGTCAGCGTAGTAAGAATAGGAAGGATAGGAAAGCATAGGACAGCAGAGGATAGCATAGGAAAGCATAGGAAGCTCTTGTCATTCATCAGCCCTCTCGATACGTCGTCGAAGGGAGAGACCAGAAACAACAGTTCCTTCGGACATGCTGCCTGCAGCTCGTGGTACATGCTTTGATGCGGTGGAGGAGTAGGGCCAGTGCAACGCTTAGGCATGTTGCGAGCGAGCTGCGAGCCACCCGGTTACCGAACATAACCGCCGGCCCTTGCGCTAGCGCTGTTGTAGACCGTACCTACTAGTACCCGCTTTAGAAAGAACGCCGCGGCCATTTACGGTAACCTTGCCACCTGGACACTTGTCGAGGTTGGTGGGCGCCCAGGCCGTGCAGGCCCTTTGATGCGGTAGGCATATGGTCACCCCCGCCATTGGCTGCACCCCCGTGGCTCAAGAGATAAAAACTTTCTCATTTCTGCACGGATGAGGCCGCCGATTCGTGCGATGAGCCGCTTATGGCCTGACTAGAGTGCGTTCAGCCCCAGCAGTTTGCCGGGTGGCTGGCCCCCAACACGCGACGTGTTCTGGCGCCACGCAGGCACTCTTAGCAGCCACTGTAGGCAGCTTGGACCCAGCGCGGCGTGAACGGCGCATCCAAACTAATTTTTAAACCAGCATGCAACAGCGCTTTAAATCGCATTCTTCAACACGGGTTCAGTCCACATGTGACAGCGATGTCAAGGTGGTTTACACATCGGTGTATGTGGTTCTTTTGCAGCCAAACGCCGCTAAAATCAGTTAAAAAGATGCAGAGATTGAGCTGTTAACTATGTTACCGATTACGCTTGAAACGGCCCACATATGAAGGCAACGCGATTCTGTCTTCCGGAACGTATACAATACCACACAAGGAGCCGCACAGAACTTGCAGTCCATCATTCGACGTCCTGGTTGGATAGATAACCGGTCGGGAAATAAGCCCACATCGAGGAAGTTTGACATGGGGTGACGGGACACGCGTTGCACGCTCTTCGGGTGCAGGGACAGGCCACACGCCATACCACCACTCTTAAACATGTCACCAGCACTAGCACTAGCATTCGAACACATGTCAGGGTGGGTACTGCGCCCGACAAGAAATTCAAAATTTTGAAAAGCTGGGCCGCTGAGCGCGATAGCTGTACGCTGATCACAGCCCCACTAAGTAGGCTATTACCAACACAACGCGACCTAATCTCTCAGCACCTCCGCCCGCCCCGGCACAGGTGCACATCAGCCCGAGCAGCCCGCTAGCTTCGCTTTAACGAGCTGCATTGCCCTGCGCGAGAATCGCTGTAACACTCGTAAAAACTAGAAAGATTTTATCAGGGGTGCAGCCAATGGCGGGGGTGACCATATCGGGAAGGCTCGCTGATCAAGGCTGTGTAAGCGCGGCATCAAATGGCTCACGGTACATTTTGCCAAAGAGACCTTGTGGGACCTGACCATGTGCCATCCTATTTGGCTGCAGGAAGGCATGCCAAGGTGTCTATGTTGAGGTGTGTGATGGCAATCATGGGTCTAGTTGGTGACAGGTGACATGTGCATCGCCAGAGCATCCAAACAGTCAGCTATGTGCATGTTCCGCACGGGCTTCACGGTGGGCTGCCCATTGCCCACCACAGCCCACAACTCTTGCAGCTGGTTTTTCAGCAACTTTGAGGTGGTTGGTGCCACATGAAACTTGGGTTGTAGTTTCATTGGAGTGATAACAGGCCACTAGCAAAGTGGCATACGAATTTATTAGTTCTCATGGCTGTGGCATGGCTGGGCGTGCCATGGGCTTGCTGTGAAGCTGTCACTCACACCTCACTTGCATGTTGCAGCAATCTTACCTATTATGTAGATGTGCTTGCTACGGACACATGTGTGTGACGAGGGTCGCGGATGGAGCCCTGGCAAGTGCCTGGCGCCAGTCACAGGAACACCGAATTCCGGTCAGTCAAGGCATGGGGCATGTCGCGTTTTTTAGTATCACGCCACGTACCTGGGCCAGCTAGGACTAGAGATGCACCTCCGGCTCCTGTTGCGCTCGACTGGACAGTCACGTGATTTTGCAACGCGTCGCTAGAACAATTTGTGGGATGCCCAGTGATAGAGACCACTACTATAGGCTCATCCGCGGGGAAACATCTTCGCCCACCACCATCGCGGCCGTACTAGAGGCCAGCGACACAGACACGGCTTGAGCTATAGAGCGGGCTGGTGCAAACGCGATGTCCTGAGGTGGCCTGTGTGACCCAAACTGACCCATGCGAACATTTTATCAGGCGTGTCACAGCTGACTGAGGTTGAGCATGTCACGTTACTCGCCTCACATGTATGCAGTCTCTGTGGTTGTCACGTCACTCTCCATTCTGCTTAACCTTCGCCAGTGCTAGAACCTATAGGTCACCGCCAGGGTGTTTGCAAGACTCCTGTCGATGGCGACGCACTCGAGGCATTCTCGCCAGTGTGCGCTTCACTTCCTGCGAGCTGCCTGCTGGAGCTGCCTGACTCGGTGCTGGATGACATAGCCAGCTGGGCTGTGCAGCCGGGGGCTAGCGGAGCCCTGTCTCTCACCTGCCGTGCCTTCGCTCAGGCGAACCTGCGGCACGCCCCAACCTTCCGCATCCAGCTTGACAGGCAGCGTTGTGACCAGCTACTAACGCCCCGTGTCATTGCGGTCCTGCGAGCGAGGACTGGCAAACTGGCGTTGACCTTGGAACAGTCACTGCCACAGGGCAGCAACCAGGATGCCAACATACTGGCACACATCCTCGACAAGCTTGGCAGCTGTGCAGCAGTGGAGGCTGTCAAGCTGAGCAGCAGCGGGGCTCCTCATCATCACAACGCTGTGGCCCTGGCCTGCACACCTGACCTTGCGCAGCACTTGCTCGACAGCTTCCCAGGCCTGACTGCTCTATCCCTTCACAACTACACCGTCACCTGCAGCCATCTGGCCGGCCTGCTCCCCCACCCGCAGCTGGCCATGCAGCTGCAGCAGCTGGACCTCACCGGCACCAGCATCCGTCTGGCACAGCAGCCTGATCAGCCTGGGGCAGCGACCCTGGCCACCCTGTTCCGGGGCCTGCGATTGAAGCGGCTGAGCCTGGACGTTGGCTATGAAGACATGCCCAGCCTGCAGCCCTTGGCCCAGCACCTGACACAGCTGCACATTGGCGAACCTGAAGCCGCCCCTGGTGACGCCTTCACAACAGCAGTTGGCTCTCTGCCCCTGCTGCAGGTGCTGAGTGTCTCAGATGGCTTTGACTGCATTGACCACCAGTCACTGTCACAGCTTCTCCAGGCACTGCCACTGCTGCACACCCTGCAGCTGGCTGAGACCACATTATGGTGCCAGCAGGAGCTGGACGCACTGCTGGCAGCCACCCAGCTTACCAGCGTGCACCTGGAAGCGATCTGCGGCTTGACCAGCTCACGTGCAGAAACGCCCTGCAGCTGGCAGCGCCTGGAGTTGACTGACAGCATTGACTGCACCTCTGCCGCCTACCTGCCGCTGCACTCACTCACCCAGCCCCTGGTGCTGCGGTTCCTCAACATCAACACTGCTCCCGGAAACTGCTCTGGCAGCTGCAGTGTGGCTGCTGCAGTGCACAACCTCACACAGGCGTGCAGGGTGCCAGTCAAGATCAAGTGCCTGGAGCTTGACATGACTGGCAGCTGCGATATGGGCCAGGCCATGGCTGTGCTGCAGCCATTAGGCGGTTGCTGCTCTGGAGATGGGTCAATGCTCAGCCTAAGTCATGCCCATGTCAGTGCAAAAGACATTGCACTACTCGCTCCCTTGTGCCAGGGCTGCTCCCGCATTGGGTTTCGTGGTGGTAGCCTGCTCCCCTCGCTAGAGTTCTGGCACCAGGTGGTGCAGCTTATGCCCAATGTCACGCACATCACCATGGTGTGCACAGAGGGCGTGGCAACTGCAGATATGTGGGAGTCCCTGCAGCTGATGGCTGCGCAGCCCTGGGCGCGGTGGTTGGACATCATAGTTGTGCTATCACGTCAACTGATGTCAAAGGATAGTGAAGGTGGCCAGGCCAGGCCACCGTTATCGCAGTTTGACAAGGCCAAGGTCACTTTTCTGGATGAGGCCGAACTGCCTGAGTAGGCTCACTACATTTGCACAAAGCATGAGTCACCAACCTGAGTCATGCCCATGTCAGAGATGAAGCCGTTGCGGGGTTCTCGGCTGACAGAGGTACCTGTTTCGAGCAACTTGAAAAGCTTCATTGGCTGATGGCTTGCTGATGGCATGTGCCACACCATCAGCATGTGGCCTGCTGGTGATGTGTGGACGGCCAAGTCAGCAGGTCAGCTCCGGCTGCTACTTCATAGAGCCAGTGGCGGGGCACTAAACATGAAGTGTTGCTGCATGTGGCCTGCATGCGCAACAGCTCCCGGCTGCATCGAGCCTGAGGCGGGGACACGGAAAGGGTGCTTCCTACCGACCTGCGCCAGATACTGTTGCTCTCCAGGTTCTGGTAGCAGCAGTGGCCCCGATGGCAGGACATTGCGTGGTCACTTGTTGCGATCCTTGCAAGAAGTGAACCTCAGTTTCAAATCCTAGCGATTGGGCCCGCTGCCGGGGCCCGCTGCCTGCACCTGCACCAGAATGTTGAAGCTGTGGCGAGCATGAGCAGCGTCTATCGCCCCACCTCCCCAAGGGATGGGTCAAGGCATTAGTCAGGCTCAGGCAGCACAGCCTGTACCAGTTGCAGGGGATGCATATGTTGTGATGCTAGCTCCTGAATGGCAGCAGGTTGCTAGCCAGCTGCAGCCGCTATGGCTCCAGCCCCAGGATGTGTGGTGCCTGACTCGTTCGTAAGCTGGCGCAGCCTGACACAACCACCTGCTGCACCTGGTATAGTGCCATGACCCCAGGCCCCGCCATCGGGCAGGTGGCTGGATCACAAGCTGGTCATTGACCGGCTGCCCAAGGCAGAGGTTGCACTGGGCTGCAGAGTACCGGCGGGGCATTCATGGCTGGGCCCGCAACAACCCTAGAGGGCCCAGTAGTTTGAACAGACTGCTAGCCTTCCAATCATTTAGCTGTTATTTTGATAGAGTGCCCAGTGGTCTCTAGGGGTGTCCAGGGGATGTGCCACTGGGTGCAGGGTGGGTTTGTGGTCATCAAGGGTGCGACTGAGGATGCTACATTTGGACCGTAGAGCTACAGTCCAAATGTAGCTCTGAGTGAGGCAACACTTTTTCCCATGTTGATGTTTCACTTTCGTGCCAGCCCTCTCAGTTGATGCAGCTCACCAGGCTCTTGGTAGAGCCTTCAGCATGGCCTGAAGCTGGCTGCCACAGCAGCCGAGCTCCACACCCGTGGCTGTGAGGGGCAGGCACCTGCAGCAATTCGTTCCATCCTTTGCTGGCTGCCTAGTTTCTCAACACTATAGTGGCAGGGATGCCAGCGTCAGCCTTTGCCCTTGCTTGCCTCACGTCATGTCTCCGCTGCCTGTCAAGCTGTTGCGACACTCGCTTTTGGGTACAGGGCTCGCATCTTTAAACCCCACTTGCATCGCAGATAAACTTATATATTCATCCCTATACATTACGGGAGAATAATGTATTGTTATTTTGTCGTAATTGTTGATTTATACGGTTATGTTGAACAGACTCGGACAATTACAGCAAGCACAGCAATTACAAGCAATGTCGGCCGGTAAAAGTTGTAATCTAATTTGCTTTGCTACATTGCTCTATTCACGCGTTCATTTGCTACATTCGCTTTGCTACATTGCTCTATTCACGCGTTCATGCAAGGATGTGGTCTCAGAGAAGAATGTTTACGCTGGATAAATTTGAATGCTGCTACCTGTCTTTCACTCAGGTGTGCTTTCGCAGCCTATTGCTTATGCGCTACCTGCCTACAACCCCAACGTAGAGACTGGGGTGGAATACGATGACTGTCCGGCCGCCGCGCCACGTCAATCGGAGGTGAGGGACTGTTGCTTTGCTTGCGTTGTTTTGCATGACTAAGGTTGCATTCGGCGTAGGCCTCGCATCGGTGAACACTGTCTGTTGCATGATGCACTCTACTGCTCCTTCACTGCTCTGCAGAATTGCACGAGAATCCCAACTCTAGTCCGAGCCAGCACCATTCCCAACAAATCACCTGGGGCAAATCTCAAGCGTTGGAGCCAGCAGCTACCAGGTGTGCAGCCACTGCTGCCCACCGCCCGCCACAGGACTGCCCAGCTCCACAACTCTACTGCACTGAGTGTTGCTGGCAGTTCATATGTCACATGCCACGTGCCCATGCATGCCACTTACCTGGGCCAATGCCAGCCCTTGGGTGCACATAGCACGTGATGAGGGGACTGCAACATAGTGGGGTGTTGTTCGTGACCCAAAGCAGGTGCCAGACCCTTAGGCACCCTGTGGGTGGGCTTGCCACAACCGCTCACACCTTGTCATCACGGCAGCAGAGTGGGCCGGCGTGTCATTGCGGGAGGGGCTCAATAACTTTTGCAAAAGCATACTAGGGGAACCACACCACTGGTTAGGGTGTGGTTGGTGGCCAAATTGACGGGGTGAATTGACATGGTTTACAATAAAGCAGCCTATAGCTGATGACCTGATGGCTTCTTCACAGTGTGGCAATGTGCAACAGCAGACACCATGGCAATGCTGTCACTAGGCCTTCATTAGATCAGGCTCAGCAGATTGTATGCCCTGCTGCACAGGGCCTTGAGGTTAGGCCACTATCACAGCTCCATGGGGCGACACCTGCTTCCTTCTCCAGCACTGCGTTGGTGTCCCTGTCTAGCCAGCTGCCTGGTAGCTGGCGTGGAAGGTGGGTTGCCCTGGCCCATGCCAGGCTGGGTAGCCAAGGTGCGCCTGGCTGGTGGGGGAATGCCAAGGCCCAGGCTCTGAGGCCACTGGCCTTGCCAGCCTCGCTCTTGGGGGCTTGATGCGCCTGGCTGGCTGTGGAGGCTGTGACAGGATGCATGGGGGCACTGCACTGCAGCGCTTGCTTGTGGGCCCGCTTGCTTGTGGGCCCTTCACAGGGCTCCCCATCCTCAGGCTGGGCTGATCAAGGCTCCGCTGCTGTTTTAGCTTAACAGCCATTCACACGGACGCAGTCAGGCAATAATGTAGGTGGTAGGCGACCATGACCATGTGTATGCCATGTCTATGCCATGCGTATGCCATGTGCATGGGAACTCCACACAGACAAAAACACCGCTTTGTAGAGGTCCACAATGAGTGTTCCTCTGCTATGAAGGCTCTAGGTTGAGTGCCTGGGTGTTGGTCGCCATTCACAGCTGAGCTGACACGGCTGCTGGCCCTGACCCTTGAGCCTCATCATCACCTTGTGGCAGGCCTGCAGCTCTGCCTTAGACCCCCACCCACCGTTGGCTGCACACCAGCTGCTCAAGGGCACTACGTGCTGACTTGCTAAGGCCCATCCCCTTGGCATACTGCTAACCCTGGCCCAAGGAGTCGCTCACCACCTTGGCATTTGCTACAACTGCAGTGTGGTGCCCCAGCAAGCTCTGCTGGGGGCATTCGCTGTGCTGCCGCTGCTGGCAGCCTCGACTTTGCTTAGCAGCGTGGACGCCTACAGCCAGCCAGCAGCCAGCCGAGGTGTAGGCCAGCCCTCCCGGTGCCCCCCGTTTCTCACTTAGTCCAGCCGCAGACTTAGGTTGGGCATTGAAGCTGGTGGGCTAGTGGGTGGGGTACCTGCCCGACATGGGAGCTCAACAGCTTGTATGCTGTGGTGCCTGAGGGGCGTAGGCTGGCTTGCCTTTGCGAGACTTGCCATGGAATCAGCCGGGGCCAACTTGATGGGGTGCATTGGCATAGCATGATTGAGCAGCCTATAGCTGATGACCTGATGGCGGTGCTGTCACTAGGCCTTTCTCTTGGGAGGGTGGTGGGGGGCCAGGGGCCAGGGGCAACTTGGCGGCATTGATCACACTCTAGTGCCCTTGATGGCCAGGCTGATTTGCTCGGCTGCACAACCTGCCCCTGGAGGTACACCTCCCTCACCACAGTGTCCTTCTGCTCCCCTATATCACAGAGCAGGGTCCTGACACCAACACTTCTGAGTCTACCGCCTGGAATTAGCCTGGCCCTGCCCCAGCTCCCCCTCAGCTGGCCCATTAGGGTTCCTGCCAGCTGCCATGCTGCCAGGTGCCCAGCATCGGTCTCTGCTGCAGGCAACAAACAACTTTCAACGGTGACGCGAAAGGAACTGGACTGGCTGCGGGGTGTCGCGCGTCACCTGCGCGATAGCTAGCCGAGGCACCAGGTCCAGACGCGTGATGTGACTTGCGCTCCTTGTCGGTGATCACGGCAACGGAGTGGGCCGGCGCGTCATGCACAAGGGCGCAAGGGTGCAGCCTGACCTGGAAAATCTATGCTGCCTGCCTTATTATCATGCCTGCCTGCCTATTTTCTGCCTGCCTTGTTATCATGTCTTCCTGGCACTCAAAAAGGCTGATAAGCTGGGAAACACTGATAGAACAGGGAAACACAGGTAACTCATATATACTCATGAGCTGGTCTCATGAGCTCTGGTATGCGTATCTTCCACCCTGATGAGCTGAGAAACACTGATAAGCAGGGGAGGAGACCATTGCCTGTGCTACTTGCCCTGCAGGCCGCTCCCCTCAGCCTGCCCAGCAGTGCCAGCTATGACCAAGCGCAACAGACACATTGAGGAGCCAGCTGCAGATGACTCGGCATTGACAGCACCTTCACCAGCATGCTCACCTCCTCCTGCCATCTCCCTGCTGGAGCTGCCTGAATCCGCGCTGGATGACATAGCCAGCTGGGCTGTGCGGTGGGGCGCTAGCGGGGCTCTGTCTCTCACCTGCCGTGCCTTCGCTCAGGCGAACCTGCGGCACGCCCCAACCTTCCGCATCCAGCTTGACAGGCAGCGTTGTGACCAGCTACTAACGCCCCGCGTCATCGCGGCCCTGCGAGCGAGGACTGGCAAACTGGCGTTGACCTTGGAGCAGTCACTGCCACAGGGCAGCAACCAGGATGCCAACATACTGGCACACATCCTGGACAAGCTTGGCAGCTGTGCAGCAGTGGAGGCTGTCAAGCTGAGCAGGAGCGGGGCTCCTCATCATCACAACGCTGTGGTCCTGGCCTGCACACCTGACCTTGCGCAACGCTTGCTGGACAGTTTCCCAGGCCTGACTGCCATAGCCGTTCACAAGTACACCATCTTCTGCAGCCATCTGGCCGGCCTGATCTCCCACCCGCAGCTGGCCCTGCAGCTGCAGCAGCTGGACCTCACCGGCACCAGCATCTGCCAGGCAGGGCAGCCTCATCAGCCTGGGGCAGTGACCCTAGCCAACCTGTTCCAGGGCCTGCGGTTGAAGCGGTTGAGCCTGGACGTTGGCCATGAAAACATCAGCCTAGAGCCCTTGACGATGACGGACAATGACGATGAGCTGCTGCCTGACCTGCGGCCCTTGGCCCAGCACCTGACTCAGCTGCAATGGAGAGAACTGCCATATCTGGACATCTATCGCTCGGCACTAGGGCTGAAGACGCTGAGTCAGTTGAAGGTCTTAACTGTGTGCAATCTTAACTGTCTGTGGGGCCTGATAGAGGACCTGCGAGCCCTGCCTCAGCTCCACACCTTGCAGCTGGCTGAGACCACATTGAGGTGTACGTATGAGCTGGACATACTGCTGGCAGCCACCCAGCTCACCAGCATCCAGCTGGCCTCAGTTCAGGGGTTGACCAGCTCACGAGCCAGTGCGCCCTGCAGCTGGCAGCGCCTGGAGTTGACAGGCAGCATTGACTGCACCTCTGCCGCCCACCTGCCGCTGCACTCCCTCACCCAGCCCCTGGTGCTGGGCGAGCTCTGCTGCAGTGTTGATCTTGTCACCACCCCTGAGGCGGCAGCCGCACTCCACAGCCTGGCAGGGGCGTGGAAGCAGCCGCCAGTCGTGCGATGTGTGCAGCTGGAAATGTTTGGCCGCTTGGAGGAAGAAGCCCAAGCAGAAGTAGAGGCAGTACCAGAGGGAGCTGATATAACCCCCCTTGTGCAGATCATCTTGCAACAGCAAAGCAGCAGGTGGGAGCAGCTGGTGGCGCTGCTGTGCAAACTGGAGCTGCGCTGCGTGGACAAGGTAGTGGTCAGTAACTTTCTTCGCTTCAGTGCAGCTGATGTTCAGGTGTTGGCCCCTTTCTGCCAGGCCTGCACCTGCCTTCAGTTTTTGTGTAGCTCCATCTGGCCCTCACTGGACTTCTGGCACGAGCTGGTGCAGTGCATGCCCAGTGTCACGCACGTCTTGTTCACGCCCCTGCAAGACGCCCCTGCCAGCGGCGCTATGCATGAGTCACTGCAGCTCATGGCGGAACACTCCTGGGCGCGGTGGCTGGACATCACCATCTCATACAAGCACCCAGAGGAGGTCGCGTACTGGCAGGCGCAGGACTGGTCCAGCATGGGAAAGTGCAAGGTGCATGTCACATTGATGGCATGAACAGTGTGAGGCCAGCTGCTCCGGGGTCCATGCGTAAGGGGCCTGCAAGCAGAGGTGGTAGCTGACTGGCAGCTGGCTGACGGCTTACTAGCGCAGGATGTCTTTGTCATGGCTCACGGCTGACTGATGCTGACGGCTGAGTGGTGCTGACTGCTGACATGTGACGGCCGGCTGGTGTATGCATGTTGTTGTCGAGTATGGATGCCCACCCGCACATGACCTAGGGAGGCCAAGGGCTTGGGCAAGGGGATTGCTCAGTCAGACCTGTCATGGTGCCTCTTGGGAGGCGCTGAGGGTGAGGTTGAAGTTCAAGAGGAGGAGCTCGACCAGGTGCCCTAGGTGCGGCTGAATGTGGAGAGTTGCGGAGGGTGTTAAATTGGGGAAGGACATGCTAAGATATGGGACACGAGTGCACATGGCTGCATGCTGTATTGATATTAATGTGGTAATGTTGTGCTCCATGTGGTGAGGAATGTGAACCATACAGACAAAACACCAACCCGGGTGAGCGGATCTGCTTCTGACTCAGTTTTGGTACTTGTTGCTTGCTTGGCGGATATGAGCAACGGACAGCTTTCCCCTGTGTGGAGCCATTTGCTCGCACTGCTCACAGGCATAAGACACCAGCGGTTGGGGCCCGGCAAACACCCCTAGATTGCATGCCTGCAGTGCGTTGCAGACCCTGTGAACGGGAGGGCTGGCGGTGCACCCAAATCACGCCTGGACGCGCCGCATGCCAGCCAGCGCATGTGCCATCGCCTGTAATCACGCTTGTAAACGCCTTTCTAAGCGTTGCATTGGCCCTCCTCCTCCACCACATCAAAGCATATACTATGAGCTGCAGGCAGCACGTCCGAAGGAACTGTTTTTTCTGATCTCTCATTCGACGAGTGGCTTTAACAAATCTTTAACATACCGTACTCTCCCGATCGATTCCTTATCCCGAATCGTTTTTTGTCCTTCGGGAAACCGGGAAAGAGTAAACAATGAAATTATTCTGTCCTTCGGCTGAACAATAAGTTGACCTTTTTTTTTTTTTTTTTTTTTGGGGGGGGGGGAGGAGAGTTACAGAGGAAGATAAGGAATCAAACCAGCACTAGGTGAGAGGTCAGGAGAGAAAACCGTCAAAGGAGAGCAAAGCAGGCAAACCAAGCGACAAGACCACACAAGACAGGAGTCGAAGACTGGAAGGCCCCCCAAAGACACAAGCCCTCCTACTACACGTTAACGAGGAAACGACTCACCCTCCCGACCCATCCCCAGAAAATCCCCCACCCGTGAGAGCCCCCCCGCCCGCAAGAGCTCCCCCTAGCTACCCAGGGGACAAAAAGACAATGCCCCTCTTCCCCCTCCCTCCCAACCCCAGCCTTACCACCCCCCCGCTCTAAACTACCCAGCCTAAACAACAGACAGGCACTACTCCCACTCCCATACCCTGGCCTCCCGTACAGGCAACAACCCCCTAGCCGGGCTCCGCTGCGGCACCTAGGATGGGGGGGGCGGGCACAGGCCACTGCAAGGACAAACGCACAACCAGCTCCCCCTGCTGCCGCTGAAACCACCCTCCCGACGCTGCAGGCCACAGGCTCGCGAACTTCCTCTCATCCAGCCGCGGGTCTCTCCCCTTGAACCACGTGGACGGGACGGCGCCGCCCAGCCCCACCCGAATATCCCTACCCACCCGGTACCAGTCCCGCTGCACCGCCGATGACAGGGTGAAGATGACTCCCTGCGCCACCCGATGGGCGAGCGACTGCGTTTGAAGCGCTGCAGCTGGGCCCAAACACCGGATGCGCCACACCGACCCCAAGTAGGCAACGCGAAGGCGCAGCCACAGGTGGGCATCGGGGGGGTGAAAGGGGCCATCCTCGCTGTGCGTAGGGCGCCCGCTGAGGAGCAGGAGAGCGTCGCTTGAGGGAGGGCGGGTGCCTGTGAGGCGTTCGTACACGTCCAGCACCCACTCCCAAGCGGGAGCCACGGAGGGACAGGTAAGGAAGGCATGGGTGAGCGTCTCCAGGGGTCCCAGCTGGCAGAGGCGACAGACTGATGAAGCAGGGGCCGCAGCTTCTTTCAGGATGTGGCCCCACATGGCCCCCACCATGAGGCTCCCGTGCAGCACCCGCCACGCCACAATGACATGCTCCCGGCGGAGGGTGGGGTCCAGCAGCTCCTGCCACACCTCTAGGCAAGGCTGGCCGGCTTGGGCTGAGCGGGCTAGTTCGTCCACCATGCCATCCAGAGCTCCATGCCCGGCAGCGGGCAGCGCGCCTGCTTGCCTGTTGCCGCTGTGCCTGCCCCCCCTTCCCGGTCGGATTTGGGCGTCTAGCTGCCGCTGTGCCCGCTGCACCGCCCTAAGCTCCGGGGTGGGCCGCGGAGGAGGTCTAGCGTTGGTGGCACGCCAACGCGGTGTCTGGCTGCCCTGCACTTCCTCCGGGAGCAGCTCCTCTACATCCCTGCCCTGCTGCTCCCGCTCCCCCGCTGCCCGTTGCGCTGCCAGGAGGGTGGCGCTATCTAGCCAGCGCTGCTCCAGGGTCCGAAGGCCAGCTCCCGTGACGGCTAGCCCCTGAGGTGGCTCAGCCCCTGGCGGCGGGCGCGGCCCCCACAGGGCTGGCCATAGGCCCCCACTAGCAGGATAGGTGGGGTCGAAGCGGGCCCGCTGCAGCTGCGTGAGGCGCAATCGTGCTGCCTTGACGGTGAGCACCAGGAGGGAGGTGTTGCCCATGCCCCAAACCTGAGGGTCTAGCTGCACTTGGGACCAGGGTCCGAGCAGCCACTCCTCCCTAGGCCAGGAGGGGGGGGCCTCCCTGCCCGCTGAGCCTGCCCCCCGCTCCCCGCTGCGATCCCCATCCCTCCCACGACCCCTGCCCCCACCCCTACCCCTACTGCGCCCAATACCCTGTGCCCTTCCCCCCTCCGCTGTCTGCCCGTTGTCCCTACCCACACCCTCGTCCCCCACCTGCCCCCCCCTAGGCTCCAACGCTGCAGGGGCAGTTGCCCCCCCCCGCTGCTTCGGGAGCGGCCGCATGTGGGCGGCACGCTCCTCAGGGGACAGCCGATAGTGGGGCTTGTCCAGGAGCACCACTGCTGCAGCCTGCCACTCCTCCCCGGGGAGAACCCCTACAGCCCCCAAGGGACCCTGCCCTTGAGCGTCCAGGGCCACCAGCCTACCGCTAGGTAACACCCAGTGGGTCGGCCGCTGAGAGGGAACGCGACGCACCAGGAAGCCCGTCCCGCCCCACGCACACTCCCACTCCGGTGCTGGGAGCTGCCGAACATCCACCACCTGTTGCCACGGCTCCGGCAGGGTGGCCCGCGCCATGTCAGCCTCCCACCTCACGGCTGCCTGCTGCTCAGCTGAGACGAAGGCGGAGCGGGGTCGATGGAGGGCCTCGCGCACGTGCCGGACGTGGGTCCAGCGCAGGGCCTCAACTGCCAGGGGGTCACTGTCTGGCCTGCCCCGCAGTCTGACCAGAGCGTTGAAGCGCAGCGGCTCCGCGAGCACCGAAAAGTGAGATTGGGCGGCCGGGGCCACCACGCGGTGGAGCTTGAGCTGTGCAATGGCTGTGACGTGGGCCTGTAGGCGGGGGCTCAGGTTGGGCACGGGGGAGGCTGTGGGGTCCGTGACTACCCAGGTGCTAAGGCTGTGTTGGGGATCGGCGAGCAGGCTGTGCAACAGGGGCTGCCACTCCCGGACTCTGGGCGAGAAGAGCTGGGCCACAGTTTTGGCTAGCATGGCGGTGCTGGTGATCTCCAGGTCTGGCAGCCCCAGCCCACCCTCCCGTCGGGGCATCACACAAGTAGCGTCGTTGGGGTAGAGGCAGGCCATGTTGGGGCTACGCTCCTGGGGTAGGTCCGAGGCTGCCACAAAGTGCTTGACCGCCTTGCCCATTGCCACTCCGGCTGCAGCCAGGGGCTGCACGAACGCCATCTGGTAAATGGCCTTTGACGCTAGGCATCTGGTAAACGGCATCTGGCATCTGGTAAATGCTGGCATCTGGTAAATGGCCTTTGACGCGCGGATGTGGTTAAACAATAAGTTGACCTTGACGAAAGTGCCAGCAATGGACCAGTTTGTGGTCCGGGGCATCAGTGCCGCCGACGCACCTCGGCACCGCGAGCTCCCTATACACGATGAACAACGCTTCCAGATGTCTCAATCGTCAAGAGAGACCTCGATAGTCGATGTGAAATTAATGGGGTGGGAGGCTCAATTATTTCTATGCACGACGTTCTCAAGAAGTTCTCAAAACTGACTTTAGACGTACTTTGGCCATTGGGGAACTTGATACAACGAAAACTTTGGCTTGGGGATATTATTTTAATTATAGTTTCCGAGGCCTCGGGAATCAATCGGGAGTACGGTACCCGTTTTACTACCCTGGGACTGCGTCTCACTGGCCACTTTTGCCTGCATAGTGTTGCTGGGTGCATTGCCGTGTCGCGACCAGAACGACAGCAAAAGACGACTCGTATTACGACCAAGCGGTCGACTTCAACAAAACGGTTTAACAACACGTCCAGGCAAAGGCGGGTCGGCAGGGTGGAGCAAGAAAGTTGCCATCCAAGGTTTGTCAAAGCTGTTGTTACACCCAGAACATTAGGATGAAAAGTAGTAGATAACGACAAAACCGCCAGTGCTAAAGGGTTTAAACACGCGAGGCCGAGCACCGAGGTACGAGGCCGAGCGTATTTAAACCTTTAGCACGCAGCGGTTTTGTCGCTATCTAGTGTAGTGGCGTTTTCAAAGCGTTCAAGCTTTAGCAAGCGCGGCGGAGGTGTGACATGTGTGATGCTGACCGCCGCGCATCTATTCCCTGCTGTCTTTGTTCGATGTCCGAGCATATCTCGCCTGCACCTGACTTCGATGACGAAGACTGTGATCGCGACGGTGGTTGCCCTGTTTACAAGTCCCCTCCGCTACTAACAGCCACAAACAAGTCCCCTCCCCTACTAACAACCACAAGTTTGGTTTAAGGCTGTTAATAGGGGAGGGGCCGCGTACTAAACGTTTTAAGGATAGGGCTGCTAACGTTTTTAAACGCGTGAAAACGCTACTACTGGAAAACTAACGCAAGCCAGGCAATAACATTACACACAGCCTTCACAGAGTACAGGGATGGTACAGGGAACCGTGGTCTTTTGAATGAATGGTCTACTTGCATCGCATGTCTCCCACAACCAGGGGTTATGTTATTTGTTATCGGAATAGGCTGGCGGGCGGGTGGCTACTTGATGGTCTTCTTGCAGCGGAGGGTGAAGGGGTGTTATGGTGTGGATAGACTGCGTGCGCACAACTACTGAGCAACGTCTCTTTTCGGTGCACGGCTGGACCGGGCTGCTGGCTCCGCGACAATTGTGAGCGAGGAACCGCTGAGGGTAAAGCGTTCATCCTCGTCTGCGCCTGCTTCCGGCTGGCTGGCGGGCGGCGGCATGCCCGGAGTCGCGGCTGGGCCGACAGTGCCGGGTTGCGAAGGCAGTGAGCCGGACGGCACCTGCAGCCACCGTGACATCATGCAGTAGCAATTCAACCACGCAGCAGGCCGGTTCAGTGCTAGGCCAGGCATGCTTGCGCACCAAGCTGTGATTGCTGGGATGCATTGCCCAGCCTGCACCGTCTGGTCCTATCCTGTTCTGATTCCCTTGGACAGCGGTATTCAGAGCACAACGCCTGATAAGCCAATCTCATCGAGCAGGCACAAAGCTCAGCCGAACTGCCCCAGCCCCTGCCCCGCCCCTGCCCCTGCCCCTGCCCCTGCCCCTGCCCCTGCCCCTGCCCCTGCCCCTGCCCCTGCCCCTGCCCCTGCCCCTGCCCCTGCCCCTGCCCCTGCCTCTGCCCCTGTCCCTGCCCCTCACCTGCTGCTGTGCCTTGTCCTCCTCTTCAGCTCCATCGCCGTTCAGCAGGCCCAGGCCCCCCCACAGTGCCTCATCTGCTGCCTCCGCTGCGCCCTCTCCGGGCCCTGCCTGTGTACCCTGCCCCTCACCCCCTGCCCGGCGGGGGCGCTCCGGCACCCTCCACAGCGCCTCAGAGTGGCGCACAGCATGTGAGAAGCTGCACAGCCAGAGGGCGAGGGGGGAGGGGGAGGCAGGCTTTGGAAATGGGTTGACACTGCCGCTGCCGCTGCTGCTGGGTATGAGAGCTGCCAGCAAGCAAGCCAGTCACGCATGATGATGGTGATGGTTCACTTCCGGCCTTGCACATGGAGAAACTAGGCACATGGTACATGGCAATGCAAGGCAGTGCGGGCATAAGCAGGGCAGCACTCCAACAATGTGGGAAGCTGGTTTGCCATGGGGACTCACACATGTGCAGCCTTCAACACCTTCCAGCCCCACCGTGACCCCAAAGTGTAATCCCTAGGTAGGTCACACCCTCACCACATGCGCACCACCTTCCACATCACTCACCCGAAGTGTGGCACGGGGTTGTAGTAGGTGTCCATGTGCTCTATGCTGTCCCAATACTCCCCGGCAGTGCTGTCGCCCCACTTGCGCACGCGCCCGTCACCCAGGTGACCTTCATTCCACCACCGGTTGTACCTGGTGGGCACAGTCAGGGCAGTCAGGGGCGGGCCAGGCAGGGGCAGGTGGGACAGTCTAGGCAGTCAGGGGAGGGCCAGGCAGGGGCAGGTGGGCCAGTCAAGGGCATGGTGGCAGCAGCTGAAGCGCAGCCGTTGTCGCTGCCAATGCCTTCGCACCCTCAGTAAGGCCGCGCTATGAGATCGAAGATACACAACTTATGCATTTATCTGTGTATGGGTACTCTGGGTCATAAGGCAGTTTGAGCTGTAGATCATCCAATCGGGCAAACGAAGATCCAAACACTGCCCCACATTCTCTGGGCACCAGCCCCCCCACAACCAGCCCCCCCCCTGGCCCACACCCCCTGGTGAGTCTGGGCAAAGGCCCCGCACGCCCTGCATCCCCTAGGCACCAGCCCCCCAACAACCTTACCTGTGGCCATCAGCCGCGATGCTCCACACCTCCCCATGCTTCTCCCCCCGCCCTCCGCCAAAGCCCTCCGTCCACTTGTCGCCCCACTGCTCCCGCGCCCCCCCTGGCAGCAGCCGCTCAGCCCACTTGTCCGTCCACTTGGTGCAGGCCCCTTGGCCATCGTACTCCTCACCTGCTCATACCACACCACACCATGTCACACCATGTCACACATGCTACACCACACATTCCACACCCTAGCCTTGTACTGGCCCTGGACATTGCCCCGCACAGTGTGTCTATACTTGAAGGAGAAAGAGAGGCCCTCGCTAAGAGGGGTAGGGAGGGGGGGAGGGAGGGGTAGGGAGAGGGGGAGGGGGAGGGGGAGGGGGAGGGGGAGGGGGAGGGGGAGGGGGAGGGGGAGGGGGAGGGGGAGGGGGAGGGGGAGGGGGAGGGGGAGGGGGAGGGGGAGGGGGAGGGGGAGGGGGAGGGGGAGGGGGAGGGGGAGGGGGAGGGGGAGGGGGAGGGGAGGAGGGGGAGGGGGAGGGGGAGGGGGAGGGGGAGGGGGAGGGGGAGGGGGAGGGGGAGGGGGAGGGGGAGGGGGAGGGGGAGGGGGAGGGGGAGGGGGAGGGGGAGGGAGGGGTAGGGAGGGGTAGGGAGGGGCTAGAAAGGACAATGTGGGGCTGGGGCCCCCGGCCTAGTTCTCGCTAAGAGGCATCACTTCACCGGACAAACACACCTGCACACTATAGCAAGCATAACACTAATCGCCAGCTTTCAGGATCTAGGCCTCACTGCCCATAGGACTGCCCTTAGGCCCTGCCTCCTCCCTCACCTGCCTCCTCCCCTGCCTGCCTGCCTGACTCCTGCCCCGCCTGCCCCCTCACCCCACTTCTCATGCCACACATTGGCGCCGTCTTTGGCCCATTTATCAGCGTACTTGGTGACCGCGCCCAGGGCGGCATGCGTCTCGCCCCACTTCTCTTCCCACTCATCACCGTTCTCAGCTTGAGCCCACCTGATCACACATGCAGCAGCAGGGGGTCACACATTACAGACAATAACACACCTCACTGCATCACACAGCAGCTACCCTATCTCACAGCTTGGCTCGTTTGCACCTCATCACAGTCGCGCTGCCCTGGTCAGCAAGGGGTCAGCAGCAGGCTGCTCCTGTCACCGGCCATGCTGACATCCCGGTATGGCTGCCTGGCCTACTCAACCTTCTCCATACATGTCAGCCCTTCAGAGCTCACGACCACTCCTGTAATCACACTGTGAAATAACTTGCATAACCCATGAGCTCTCATGCGTGCGTGTCTACCTAACCACCACCCATGCAACTGCCACAACTGACTTGTGAGCGCTACGATGCACCGTGAGTTGCAGGGAGGCGGCGTCATGGTAGGCCTTCTCACACCAGGTCTCACGCCAAGCAGATCCTACAGGTCACACCACAGGCCATTCAGGGTTACACTGAATCACACATCAGGATAGCAAAGTGGGAGGGGCATGGGATGGACTGGTGCACCGATTTCTTAATTTTCAGATCTTGGAACTGCTGACGAGTTTGAAGAAGGGGTGAGAGATGCAGGTTGGGTGAGGTGTGACTTGCCTGAGGGGGTGTGACCACTCTTTGTGGCCCCCAGCTCCTTCATGCCTGCCCAGTCGCTAGACTCCCACCAGCACTCCTCGAACGCAACCTAGTGGCAGCACAGGCCAGGCAGGGCGGTGAAGGGAGGTGGAGTGGGGCTGGAGGCGGACTTGAAGAAGGGGTGGGGTGGGGCAGGGTAAGGGGGTGGGGGTGTGCTTTGTGGGGGTAAGGGGAGGAGGCAAGCCAGGCCAGCACACACTGCAAACCAGGCACCTCCATCTTGCGGTTTTCTCACACTTGGCAGGGCGCAGGGCGCCCCACAACTTCAAGCATGAGCCCCTCACCTCACCTCACCCTTGAGCTCCAGTGCCCAGTGGCCACCGCACCGCTTCCTCCCTGTCTCCAGTCCCTGCTCTCCCTGACACCTCCTCAAACACACCTCTTACTTATCTTTGTCCCCTTTTCTTCCAACCCTACTCTTAACCTGGACAGAACAAAATGAGTCTGCAGCAGAGCCATGTGCTGATGACCCAGGGTGGCGATGGCGCCTCCCAACCGCCCCCTCCCTTCGCCACACCCCTCACTCTCTAGCCCCCTCACCGTGCCGTCCTCGGTCCAGCCTTTCAGCAGTGTCCAGCGCTTCCAGAACCCGCCCTCACCCAGCTCCTCCCCGCTCTTCTTCTCCCAGCTTCACACACCACCACACACACGGAGCAGCCACCACTTTGGGTCTTGAAGCATGGGATGTGTGTGTGTGTGTGTGTGTGTGTGTGTGTGTGTGTGTGTGTGTGTGTGTGTGTGTGTGTGTGTGTGTGTGTGTGTGTGTGTGTGTGTGTGTGTGTGTGTGCGCTGCAGCACCGCCAACAGGCAAAGGCCATGTCATGATGGTGTTGATAATGACCATGGCAACCTCCAGCAGCCACCAGCAGCTGGGGCAGGCAGCCACTCCAACAAAAGCCAGCATGCCGCAAATGGGCTGAGGCCAGTCAGGGCAGGCAAGGCAGGTGCTAGGCAAGGCAGATGACGGCCTCCCCCAGTGGGCTGCTTGCATGGGCTGTGCCAGGTCAGCAGGTCAGCAGGTCAGCAGGTCAGCAGGTGCCAGGTCAGCAGGTCAGGGCAGGAGGTGCGGTGGTGCAGGAGATGCCTGAGGCAAGGCAGGGTGGATGGTGGCGGGGTGGGCCCGCGCTCACTGGGTGCCGTCAGCCAGCACGCCCTGGCCATCAGCCAGCTGGCGCCCCACTGGTGCGGGGGCTGCCACCGCCTCCTCGCCTGCCGCCTCTGTCACAACGGCCTCGCCAGCCCTGAAGCAACAGCAACAACAGCCATAGCTCGCGCCCCAGCAGCAGTGTCCCCAACAGCACCTGCACTGCCTTTCCTGCCAGGAGCAGGGGCAGTCCTGGCCGATACCTGCCTAACCCTTTGTTGACCACAGCCACATCCAGGGCCCGCGGAGGGAAGATGGGTATAATTAAGCATCCAACTAACTAACCAACCAACCAACTAACAAACTAACCGACTAACTGATAGAGCACAAGTCAGGTGGGTACCTATGCCAACAGTCTCCATGATGACTGTTAGCTGTGTCCGAGCCACAGTGCTATAATGGCTTTGTAGTGGGCTAGATGAGCATGCCTCATGTGGGAGGGTGTGTGGGAGGGTGCTGGAGATGGCGGCAGGAGGAGGGGCCTCTTGGCTGCCACCGCCCTGCCTTGAGGGTGCCTTGTGTGCGGTGGTGAGCTCCCAGATTGACTGTAGAGGCGGCAGCTGCGTGCGGCTGGCAGCAGCCAGCTCCTCTGACTCCTGAAGCCAGTGGGGGGGCAGAGGAGGGGGGAGGGGGTTGGAGGGGGAGGGCAGAGGGGGGAGGGGAGAAGGAGGAGGGGGGAAAGGGGAATGGGGAAGCGTGAGAGGGCGGAGGGGGCAGGTGGGAGGTGAGAGGGTAGGGGGTAGGGGGTATGATGGGGTAGGGGGGGGGAGGGGAGGGGGGGGGGGGGGGATTCTTTTGTGACCCTGGCTCATTCTGCTTCATGCCCTGTGTGACGCACTGTTTGCATCCCACTGCCTGTACCTGCGACCTGAGCTGCAGGAAGCCCTCCATGGGCATTTCCTCCGTGATAAGGCTGGGTTGGGAGTCAGGGCGAGATGTGGCCGGGGCACGAGCGGGCAGGGGCCCACTGCCTGGATGGTGGCAGGCAGGCAGGCAGGCAGGCAGCAGGCAGGGTAGGACAAGTAGCAGGTAGGACAAGGCAGGGTAGGAGTACAAGGCAGACTGTACACATGGGGAACCTGTGCCCAGGCAGCGGCCCACACCGTACGCCTTGCATCAATTAAAGCTATCACCAGGGTTCCATATCTCTACCCATGTACCTATCCCTGAACTCTATCCATATACTCTATCCCCAACGCTATCAAGCAAGCATCATCCCTCACCGAGGGGTCCTGACCTGATGGGATGAGACCTGAGCCCCCTAGCCACACCTAGCCACCCCAGTCGCGGCACCTTATGCGATGCCACGAAGCAACAGGCCGGCTGAGCAAGCCAACGACACCACCACCATACCCCACCCACTTCTTCTAGTACTAGAAGCTGCCCTTATGGGCTGTGTTAACAAAGCTGTGTGCTGGGGCCTGATGGACGAGCAGTGGCGAGGAGTTGGGTCAGGGTTACACCAGCCCTAGCCCCGGACCGCTGTGGTGGACCAGCAGTGGCTGTGTGCAAGGGTGTGGGCTGAGGTGTGGTGAACAAGCCGCGGCCAGCAGCGTGTGGTGGCAGGCAGCACCACATCTGGCACCATGGTGTGGCCCAGGCCCTGAATGCCTGCTCTGCAGCTCAGCTGCCCACACTCACCAAACAGCGCTTGCGCCCAGGACGGCTGCCCGACCCCTCCCTCCCCTGGCCCAGCCCTGGCACCCCTGCTGGTCAAGTCAGGTACCGGGCCAGCCTCCCGCAGGTCCGCCCTCCTCCCTCCCAGGCCCCTGCCACCACCACCACCACTGCTGCTGCTGCTGCTGCTGCTGCTCCTGCTCCTGCTGCTGTCCTCACTGGGGCTGGGTCGAGTGCTTTTGCTGCCATCGTCCGAGTGGTCGGAGCCCTGGCTTGGTGGTCCTGGCGCCGCCTGCCTGAGCAGGGCCCTGTGCAGCACTGCCCTGGTGGCATCGCCCCCCCTAGGCACCCCTGCTGCTGGCAGGCCACTGGGGGGCGGGGCCACAGCGCCAGGGGCAGGGGGGCCAGGGCCAGGGGTTGAGTCGTGGGGGAGGGCAGCAGCAGCAGCAGCAGCAGCAGCTGAGTCCACCTCCTGGGTCTCCGCCTCAAGAGCCCGCACCTGCAGCCAGGACAGCGTCTGGTACTAGAAAAAGGAGGGCCAGACAGGGCTGTGTTCAGGGGCCAGCTCTAGCACACAAGGCACCACACAAGCCACACAGGGCACACAGGACACCACTTCTGCCTATGGCTGCTGGGGCTGTGGCTGTGATGGACCCCACCACATTGGCGGTGTTGAGCTGTATGCCTAAGTGGCTGTGCATCCTTTAGGTCAAAGTTCGGGAACCCCCCTGTGTAGTCTGGTGCTCCGAAAGACCTAGGCGGCCCCAGGGGCTGGGCTGGCTGGGCTGGCTGCCCGCCTCACCGCCCGGTCCAGAATGGCAGCTGCCTTGGCTGAGGGGTCCTGCTCCTCATGCTGCGCTTCAGCCAGCGGCCGAGATGGCTCGTCCGACTGGATGGCAGATGGGGCAACAGGGGCACGAGGGGGTGAGGCGTAAGGCGAGAGGGCTTCCGCCCAAGCTATCTTTTAGCTGAGGGCAAGGGGTTCCCGATGGACAGTGACGTAACGAACCACGGCGCGGCTCACAGACCTCGAACGCTATCAGCTCCGACAGGGAGGTGGGCGTGACGTTTTGCACAAACTTGGGCGACGTGAGAACTCGCAACGTGCACAACTTGGCTGGCCGCGATGTCCAATGCAATTGACGATCAACTCGGCATTTGTAAGGACGAGGCTTCATCATTAGACCAGTAAGCGCACCAGCACGCGTCCCCGTGCAGTCGACGAAGCTATGCGAAGAGCTGTGTATGTCGTGTGTAAGATGCATGAGTTCAGAAGGGATCAAGCATGCACAATTCAACTTATATGCTGCTTTAGAAGAATGTTTTCACCATAGCAGCCCTCTTGTCCCTCACTAGGGCATTCATTTGAGCCTTACCAGTAATGACCACTAGCGGCCACTGGCGGGAATACTAGGGACCGCTAGTGGCCTGACTAAAATAGTGTTAATGGGTTGTGTGAAGTATACCCAATGCACATTGACATGGTGCATGAGTGCCTACCACCTACACCAGTGCCTGACCGCGAGGGCTATTGTGTAGAGTTGGCATGAAAAACATGCGCTGATGGTAAGCTGATAATTGCTGATGGTAAGCTGATGGTCAAGTTAGACAAGCAAGCCAAAAAAGGCCCATTTTTCTCTATACACCGCTTCTATACACCGCTATGTCAGAGTTGCACGCCTTGCCGCAGCGCCGTACAGCTTAGCATCGGCTCAGAGGAACAGGCCTGGACAGCATCGGCTGGTCCGCGACCCCGTCCAATGTTCGATGGCTCCGACTAACACGCAATGTCAGAAGCACTCCATCTCTCTGGTTATGCGCCCTGAAGTAGGTGTGCTGGTACGGCGATGTCCGGGTGCCTCCTGGGTGTCGAGCTCTGTGAGCTGCATGCTGCTTGCTAGGGGCTTGTCTCATGGCCGGGTTGAGGGGGTACGCCACGAGGCTTTGGACCTGAAATTTCGTCAGCAGCTAACTGTACCACACACTCACATCCTGGCGCTGAGCTGACCCTAACATCAGCATCAGCTCGGTCTATGGCGAGGGTGGTGAGGGACACACTGCCAGAAGCTTCAACTGTATGCCAAACGTGCCAAATGCCTTGCAATGAATACGGGGGAACCGCATCAAGTATTTCCATCGATGCTATAGATATGCCTGCAAACTGATGCGTGTGCTAGTAGTAATCAGATAAACATGAGAAACAGCTAAGATTCGGCCATGCCAGGGGCCTTTTCCTCGAACTGAAGTCGTTTCAGCCCGCCATAATTATAGTAATAGTAGCGACCACCCTACTCGTGCCGTCGGAGTCGGCGATAGACCTTTCGGTCGATGCTAGCCGCACTTGAAGCATTTTAAGCATGTTGCATCGCTCAAAGCGAAGCATTGCTGGGTCCGCTGGAAGGTCCTACAGCGACCTTATTGCGTGGACACAATTTCAGGCACAAACACCCATATTGAGCCTCTATCGGCGCCGCTCAATATTTTAGCACGCTGAAGCTAGCGGTGCAATCGCGGTAGCAAATGGTGGCCTGGATGTGGAGAACAGCATGGTACCCAATTCCCCCTTGCTTGTCTAACCTGACTGATGATAAGCTGATAATCATAATAGCTCAACAAAGAGGGGAACACTACTGTGCCACAGCAGGCTGGTGCTGGTGCTGCTGCTCCTGGGCCTTGGTGGCTTGTCTCGCACCCGCTTGTAGCCCAGGCCAGGTTACTCCTTGCCCTGGCTGGCAGCGCTCCCTGGTCTGACACGGCTGACACGGCTGTTGCCCCTGGTCTTGCTGCCCACTGCCACTGGCACCTGCAGACACGGGAAAGCACAGCACACGCACGGAGTCGCAATGTCGCGTGGTGCACACTGCGCCGCGTCGTCAGTAAGCTTTGGTGCCTTTCCTCAAGCTCTGCGGCTTACCGGCTGCGGAGGGTGCGGGGGAGACGGGGCGCTTGCGGTTCTATTTTGGGGGCATCACAGGGACTGAGCAACACCAAAATCAGGTCGCCGTTAGGGCGCGACCGATCATATGACTTGCTGAGGAATTGGTCATATGACTGAATATGATGGCTTAAGGATGTGATATGACCGGGTCTGTAGTCAAGAGGATAATGTGGCAGATCGCCACACCACACCACCTGGGAACCCCGAGTGTACAGAGGGTTTGACGTCCTCCAACCAATCTAGCATTCTCAGTTACAGTTAGTAACACTCTTCTACTCTCCGCCAAATTAGATCACGGTTGAGACCGTAGTTGAAACCAGGTTGAGACCACGGCAACGAGGTTACGGGGTTTTGCGAGTTTTGGCTTAATTATATTTCATCATATTCCATCATGCTTGATCATGATGGAATATGGGGTCATATCTTAAAGATTATTTCGGGCGCGCCTTAGTCGCCGTCCAACCGGAGGGCCGGCAACCGGAGTCAGCTACCACCTGGCCTGACTCCTAATAGTAAAGAGGTTGTGCTGACGCCTGGTCTGACCTGGCCTGACGCCTGGTCCCACACCCCCGAGGCTGGCGACTCACCCTCCCGACCCAGCCCCAGAAGATACCCCACCCGCGAGAGCCCCCCCCACCCGTGAGAGCTCCCCCTAGCTACCCAGGGGACAAAAAGACAGCGCCCATCTTCCCCCTCCCTCCTGTAACGGAGATCCATTACATAACTAACAAGCCAACTTTAACCAACAATTGACTGGCAAAGCCTGATTGACAAAGCCTGATTGATTGACTGACAGTATATGTACAATCCGATGTCCGAGGAAGCTAGCTGGTTCAGGCCAGTCATAGCTACGGGCCAGACTGTTGGCTGTTGCCTGGCAGCCAAGCAAGCGGAGGGCAGGGCAGCAGAAGGCTGGGCACGACAGGCATGACTGCGTGAGTCCCGTTCAGCCAGCCACACCCCAGCCTCCAACCTTGACCACCTGGCTCATTCCTGGGCTCATGTTTTGTGTTGGCTGGGATGAGTGCGTGCTCCTTGGTCAGACCCAGCTGCTTGCACACCCCATGCAACACCCTACTGTCCAGCTTGATGAAGTGTAGGCCCACTGTTACGTGATGATGTAATGCTGAGGCAATATTCGTAACGCCCCTATGAGAAGTGTGACGTGGTGCGGTGATCTGAGGCCGGGTTCGATTCCCGGGCAGACTTCCTGACAACGCCCAGTCTGTCATGGAGAACTCTGTCACCGTCACCGGACGTCTCGCAACAGTTGGTTTCCGACCGATGCCGTCCGACTGGATCTATTTGCCACGTATCTGCCTGAGGATGAGCGGCAGAGGACGTTCTGGTTGGCGTGTGTAAACGCGGTTGAGTCGGAACTGGCTGTAGTGCGCCAGTTGTGGAATTGTCGCGAAGCGACGGCTTTGTGTGGGCTCTGAGATGAGCGAAGAGGCTAGAGAGCCTGGAAATCAGTGGCTAGTGAGCCTTTGTGCGGTACAACCAGTCGGCGGAGGTTTATTCTGCGAGAGTGGCGATGGAGGTGACAGTAGTCGTCGAGAGGCCGGTGATGGCTCAGTTGGGTGCGAAGAAGATGCGTGACTCAGGAGCGCGCAAGCCGAAATGCCGAGGTGCAAGCCGAAGTGTTGTTTAGGCGGACTTGGCCTGGGAGAAGCTCTTGATCTTGTGCCTATGTTCGAGGCCAACTCTGCGTGTAAGAGAACGGCTATGGGGCTATGGATGCACCACCGAATGCTGCAGAGGTACAGCCTGGAAGGCTGCAGCTACCTTTTCTGTTTGTGGGCCGGCTAGGTAACAAGCCGTGCAGAGCCATGCTTGACACAGGTGCCAGTTGCACCATAATCAGCAAGGAGTGGTTGGAAAGACATGAAGGCAATGTTAACCCTGCTGCACTGCAAAGGAAGATCATGATGGGACCCCTGAGAGTGCTGACCGCAACCAATCAGCCTGTGGTGATTACTAAACGTCGTTGTGGCCTGCTGGAGGTGCAAAAAAGCAAGACAAATTGCAATGCAGTGGGTCACCCCCGCCATTGGCTGCACCCCCATGGCTCAAGAGATAACTTTCTAACTCATTCACGGATGAGGCCGCCGATTTGTGCGATGAGTTGCTGATGGCCCGAATAGAGTGCAGACAGCCCCAGCGTTTTGCCGGGTGGCTGGCCTCAACACGCGACGTGTTCTGGAGCGTCGCAGACACATTTAGCGACGGCATTAGGCAGCCTGGACCCAGAGCGGCGTGAATGGCGCATCCTGACTGGACATGCCAACTTTTCAGGTTAGCACGCATCAGTGCTGCAACGTCCTAGCACGAATCGAGACCCTCTCCCAAGCTCACCTGCTGCTTCCCGGCCTGCTTCCTTGCCCCCCGCTCCAAAGTGTCACCTTTTGTCATCAAACGGCGCCTCTGCAGGTCGATGGCATTGCGGGTTGGGAGCGTGACCGCGATTGTGGATTGTTGCTGAAAACAGGTTCAGTCCACATGTTGCAGCCATTTTTAGGTTGCACAAGAGTTCCTGATTACTGGTGCTTGTGGCTTCTGAGCAACCACGAACGGCAAGAATTAGTGAAAAACATGCAGACACTGAGCTGTGAGAAGTGTTTGCCGTTGTGCAGGCCTGTAAACGCCATGGTTACCAAGAAAAGGGGGGTGATGGCTAGATGTGCCGGTGCGCAAAAAGCGAGGGAGGTTGTGGCACAGCGCAGGGCTGCTGAGGCTGAAGCCAAGGCCCAGGCTGGTGCTGCTGAGGCTGAGACCCAGGCACAGGCTGATGCTGGTGCTTATGAGGCTGATGAGGCTGGTGCTGATGAGGCTGGTGCTTATGAGGCTGATGCTGGTGCTTATGAGGCTGAGGCCCAGGCACAGGCTGATGCTCGTGCTTATGAGGCTCAGTTGCACCAGCTGCAGCCTGAACTGCAGCAGAGGGAGCAGCAAGCTACTGACACCCGCCGCTTGCAACATCTACAGCAACAGCTGCAGGACCTGCAGCAGGATGAACTTCAACGTAAGGAGCAGCAGGTGGCTGAACAGCAACAGCAGCTGCAGCAGCAGCAGGCAGACATGCACCTGAGGGAGCAGCAGTTGGCTGAGCAGCAACACCAGCTGCAGCAGCAGCAGGCAGACATGCACCTGAGGGAGCAGCAGGTGGCTCAGCAGCAGCAACAGGTGCAGCAGCAGCAGGCGGACCTGCAGGTGAGGGAGCAGCAGGTGGCTCAGCAACACCACCAGGTGCAGCAGCAGCAGGCGGACCTGCAGCTGAGGGAGCAGCAGGTGGCTCAGCAGAAGCACCAGGTGCAGCAGCAGCAGGCGGACCTGCAGGTGAGGGAGCAGCAGGTGGCTCAGCAACACTACCAGGTGCAGTTGCAGCAGCAGCTTAACAGGCTGCAGCAACAGCTCGAGGCACAAAGTGGGGCTGAATTGCAACGCCAGGTGCAGCAGCAGCTGGCTGCACAGCAACACCTGTTGCAGCAGCAGCAGGCAGACCTGCTACTAAAGCAGCAGCAGGTGGAGAAGCAGCCGCAAGAGGCGGCAGTCCAGCAGGCTGTCAGCACCAACCACCCCCTCCCAGACCATTCCACATGCTCTCCTCAGGTCCCTGGGTCCCTCAGGTCACCCCTCTTCATGCGCCCACGCCAGGACACAACACTAGCGCCCATGCCAAGGTACGCAGTTCCATGCATGCCCTCCCAAGCAAGCACAACCACACCTTTCATACACCACACCACACCACACCACACCACACCACACCACACCACACCACACCACACCACACCACACCACACCACACCACACCACACCACACCTATCACAAACCTGTGTGGGATGCTTGTGTGCATGTGCAGGCTCCATAGTGTGGCCCATGCATTGCGCATTCCAGGGCTGCCCTACTCAGAGGTGGTGGGTGCCCATCAAAGCCTGCTGCTGGCAACCGCTCCCCCTCCCCCTCAGCCCAGGCCAGCGCAGCAAGCTCAATCCAACCCAAAACAGCCACCGCCCTCCAGCCCTTCTTACCTGCCACCACCACCCCTGCATGGGGGCACAGCCAGTGGGTTGGCTGTGAGGGCCTGGGGGAGGTCATTGACGGAGTACTTCAGCGCATGGGGCATGCCTGGGGATCTGTGGGTCCCCTACGCTGCTGGTCGTCTCACTGGGGGTGCAGAGGTGTGGTGGAGCCACCAAGTGTTTAACAACACCCCCGCTGCCACGTGCTGGATGGCCTTTGTGGGAGGACTGTGTGAGCATTACACCCCCGCTAAAGAGCGCGCATGGCAGCCAGCCGCGCAGACTTCAGCCGCAGCGAAGCGTGTGCACAGCGCAGCCCCCACAGTGTTGCTGACGACCAGCAACAGATTTGCCATGCTGCCAGTGGCCGATGAGCAGGAGCAGCTGCCTTCCCAACCTGCAAAGTGAGTGTTGCCCCAACTACTACTACTACCATCTTGCTTGTCACCAGCCATAGCTAGACATCCACCCCAGCTGCCCTGCTGTTGCTGCTGCTGCTGCTGTGCAGGTTGGATGAGCCTCAAGGAGCGGCAGCATCAATTGCTGCGGCAGCTGTGGCTGCTGTGCTTAGAGCTGCTGCAGAGTCAGAGGCAGCCGGGGCAGCAGTGGGTCAAGCGCATCACCGCTGCTCACAAGCAAGTGTGTGTGTGCATTCCCTGTGAGAGCTGCGAGCTTCAGCTGGACCAGCTCGGCAAGCACATGGACAGCCTTGTGCTGCCTGAGGACCCACAGCCACTAGATGACAGCGACAGTGACAGCGGGAGCGACAGCGACGGGGGGGATACTGAGGTGCATGTGGTGCTGGCTGAGCACATTGCCAACGCTGACGCTCAGGACCTGGCTGGTGTGCTAGATGCAGGAGCGCTAGGTGAGGGTGGGCTAGAGAAGTTGGTGGGTGATGCCCAGAATGCCAGGGCTGCTGCAGGCGCTATAGGAGGGGGAGTGGCTACAACAGGAGGTGCCGTTGGGGGTGCAGACGTGAGGGTTGACCTGGACTGTGCCACAGTGCAGAGCTGGTTTGTGTGCCCATGCAAGGTTGGCGTCAAGCCCAGGCTGGCCTGCTTGCAGCGTCAGTGCGCAGCCTGCAAGGATAGGAAGGTGGGCGTGAAGGCGGGGTGTGAGGGTGTGCAGCTGCAGTATCGTGAGTTCAAGAAGCTGGACAATGGGCAAGGCGTAGAGTTGGCCACAGTCCATACCACACTGGGTGAGTTGGTGCTTGGCTTCAATGCCCTCATGCACAAGCAGTTGTGGCATCAATACCTTGCCAGGCATCAGCGTGCCACCTTTAGGGCGCACTGTGCCGCTGTGCGCAACACACCGGGGCTAGTTGTCGTGTCGTGTGACTGGTCAGAGAAGCTCACCATCCACCAAGACATAGCATGTCAGGGAGCATATTGGAAGCAGAGGACCATGTCAGTGTTCGTGGCATGTGCACACTACCAGGACATGGCGGGCAACTACAGGGAGGAGTCAGTGTTTGTGAGTGCTGACAGGTGTGACCAGTCTGCTGAGGCTTCCACCACAGCCCTTGTGCAAGTGATTGAGTGTTTGCTGCAAGGCAGGAGGCACCCGGATGGCATCCAGGGTGAGGCCAGCAACACCGATGGAGTGAGTAAGGGGAGGGACGATGGAGAGGGGTGGGTGGGCAAGATGGACATGAGGCAGCTGTGTTTGTGGTCAGATGGTTGTGCATCACAGTTCAAGGGGGCCAAGGCCATTAGGTTGCATTGGCATCTAGCCAATAGGTTTGGGGTGCCAGTGCAATGGTCATATGGTGCCACATCGCATTTCAAGAGCACGCATGACTCTGAGGGTGGGGTGGCTAAGAGGGAGTGGAGGGAGCAGATGTTAGTCCATCCTGAACTGGTGGGGAAAGTGTGTGGGGCTGCTGTGCTGACAGATTGGGCTAACAAACATTTTGCTGTACCATGCCATGCACAAGACACCAGTGCCAGCCACCGGCAACGTGGACACATCATGCGTCGGCGCTACCTGGTGCTGGACGACGCTAGGCAAGCAGGTGTATGCAGTATGCCAGAGGCTGATGTGGAGCGCATGCATGATAAGGTGGAGGGGTGCAGGGCAATGCACCGCATGGTGTTCACACCTGACAGGGAGCAGCCTCAATGGGCCATGGCTGCTTGTGCATGCAGCACGTGCATGAATGTGCCATGCCTGCCATGCATGAAGCCTGACACCACTACCCCACTTGAGCCCATGCCCATGTTTCAAGACACTGTGAAGGAGGTGTATGATGACGAAGAGTGTTATGCATTGTTGATGTGGTTCTATCCCGATTTGTTGCACGATGAGGTGAGCTTTGGCAAACTGACCAACACACACTGTGCACGATATTGCCAGCACATGGGTTTGGATAGGCCAAAGGAACGTCGGAAACTGCGTCGTTTGGTGGTGAGGGACCTAAGGAGTGAGCAGCTGGAGTTTGAATATGAGGTGAACCGTTTATATGGCTGATTTGGCTGGTTATGTAAGGTGCATGGGGGTCTACTTAGGAGCATCACAAACGGCCCAAACATGAACACAACGCGTTTATGTCCTGATTACATGATAGAAGCCCACACAAGGAGCCGCACAGAACTGGCAGTTCACATCCTGCCGCCCTGGTTGGACAGTGAGAACGGCCGGAAAAGTGCCCTTTTCATGCAAATTCCACATGGTCTTACGTGACACGAGTCGCACGCAGGGACAGCGCACAAGCTATACTAGCACTATCGAGCAAATTATCAGCACTAGCACTAGCACTAGAACACATGTCGGGGGGGTCCTGCGCCCGACAAGAAATTCAAAATTTTGAAAAGCTGAGCCGCTGAGCGAGATAGCTATTCGCCGATCACAGCCCCACTAAGCAGGCCAATTCCGGCACAACGCGACCAGAATTCTCAACACCCCCGCCCGCCCCGGCACAGGTGCACATCAGCCCGAGCAGCCCGCTAGCCTCGCGCTGGTGAGCTGCACCGCCCTGCGCAAGAATCGCTGAAAAACTCTTAAAGATCAGTCGGATAGTTATCAGGGGTGCAGCCAGTGGCGGGGGTGACCAGTGGTCATGCCAGGAATGCTCAACGGTGTCGACCTGATCCTCGAGGAGTCGATTGGATGCACGAGCACGATGCAGTGCTGAAGGTGGTGTGCACGCTGTTTGAGGCACTCGGAGAGTCGGGGAAGCCTGTAAACATGTTCGCACTGCAACCAAAGCACCTGCCTGGGTTTGCGGCTGTGGCTGCTATGAAGGAGCAGTGGGAAAGCGCAGCCGAAATTAAGCTGCTCAGTCCGGGCCAGGCCGTGCGACAACTGCGGAAAGGCTGCAGTAGCTGGCTGATGCTAGTGAAACCTGGCGATGCTGGCGACCAGGAGGGCTGGCACCAGGGCAGCTTAGCAGCTGCAGTGGCTGGATGCAGTGAGCAGAGCACGAAGACTGAGCAGGACCCCTGGCTAGTGCCACAAGCTGTGCTAGATGGGTTGCTATCTGAGTATGCTGATGTGTTTGGGGACATGCCACCGGGGTTGCCCCCTGACAGGCCAGTGGGGCACACAATCAGGACACCACCCGGGGCTGAAGCTCCCTACAAACGTATGTACAAGCTAAGCCCCAGAGAGGAGGCTGAAGTGAAGAAGCAGGTGGCTGAGCTGCTGGCCAAAGGGTTGATTGAGCCAAGCAGCAGCCCATACGGGGCACCAATCCTGTTTGTGCAAAAGAAAGATGGGAGCCTGAGAATGTGTATTGATTACCGCGCCCTCAACAAGCTAACAGTGAGGGACAGGTACCCCCTGCCCAGGATTGATGACCTATTTGACAAGCTGGCTGGCAAAAGGGTGTTTAGCTCCCTAGACCTGCAGTCTGGGTACCACCAGATCAGGATTACAGAGGAGGATGTGCCTAAGACTGCCTTCTTGACGCCAATGGGCCAGTTCCAGTTCAAGGTGCTCTGTTTTGGGCTGACCAACGCCCCTGCTACGTTCCAACGGATGATGAATAACGTGTTCAAGCCTTTGATCAATGAGTGTGTGCTGGTGTACATTGATGACATTCTGGTGATGAGCAATACCCCTGAGGAGCATGTGCAGCACCTGAGGCAAGTCCTGCAGCTCATGCGAGAAAACAAGTTCTACGCCAAATTGGCAAAGTGCGAGTTCAACAAGACGCAGCTGGCGTTCTTGGGCCACATCGTGGGCAGCAAATGCATTGCTGTCGACCCTGCGAAAGTGCAAGTCGTGAAAGAATGGCCGACGCCGCGCAACTTAAAAGACCTGCAGGCCTTCCTGGGGCTGGCAAACTACTTCAGGCGGTTCATACCAAACTTCAGCTCTCTGGCTGCGCCGTTGACGAATCTGACCAGCAAGCAAGTGGCTGCTGTGTATGACTGGGAACACTTTGGGGGTAGCGAGCTAGAAGCATTCGATGGCCTTAAAGAGGCGCTATGCTCTGCTCCTGTGCTGGCTCTGCCTGACTTCAGCAAGCCTTTTGTAGTGTGCACCGATGCGTCGCTAGTAGGCACCGGTGGGGTGCTGATGCAAGATGGCAGGCCAGTTGCTTACACAAGTAAAAAGATGTCCCCAGCTGAGATGCGCTATGCCACTGGAGAGCAGGAGCTGCTGGGTATAATCAGAGCAGTCAGAGAGTGGAGGTGCTATTTGGATGGAGCGGTTGATGTTACAATCCTGACTGATCACAACCCCCTCATCTACCTGCAAACACAGCCCAATCTGTCGAGGCGGCAGGTCAGATGGATGGAAGAGTTATCACGCTACAAGTATGAGATCAAATACATACCCGGTGCAACTAATGTGGCTGACCCTATCAGCCGTAATCCCGCTCTGGCCAATGAGGTGGCGCTTACATGCTCATCATCACCACACAATGTTGACTCTGAAGACGCCATGACTGTGATCATGACGCTAAGCTCCCGGGCTAAAGGGCTGATCTACGCCATCACTACACGCCGCACTGCTGCCCGGCTGCGAGAGAGTGCTGAGCTGGGGCAGGTGGCTGCCCGGGAGGCTGCCCAAAGAGCAGGCCAATTGGTCCCACCTGATGATTTGGCTGCTGCCCATACGCCTGGCCAGGCAAGAATGACAAGTGCACATAAAAAGGGGGCGCAGCCAGGTGGGGGGGAAGCCCTGCGGCAGCAACAACAAACAACAGAGTCACAAAACAAATCAAACAAACAAGGTGGTGACGAGCAGTCCACAACTGAGTCGGGTCCCTTAACCCTAATGCAGGCAATCAAACAAGCCTATGCGGCTGACACACGCTTTGCTGATGAGGCCTTCACATCGCAGCTATACCAGCATGAGGGGCTGTGGCTGACTGAGTGGGGCAGAGTGGTGGTTCCTGATGACGCTGCGCTGCGGAAGAAAGTGATATACACCATGCATGACACCAGGTCCGCTGGTCACCTGGGTATGACGAAGACCCTTGAGCAGGTGACGCGCTGGTTTACATGGCCTGGTGTGTCAGAGAATGTGAAGAGCTATGTGCGCAGCTGCCACTCGTGCCAAGTGAACAAGTCAAGTGCCAAGAAGCCTGCTGGCCTGCTGCAGCCGCTGCCCATACCTGAGAGACCGTGGGACAGCGTGTCAATGGACCTCATAGTGAAGCTACCTGCAAGTGGGCCCAACAAATATGACTCAATATTAGTGTTTGTGGACAGACTAACAAAGATGGTACACCTAGTGAAAACCTGGGAGAGCATGACTGCCACACAGTATGCAAAGCTGTTCCTTGAGCATGTCTTCCGGCTGCATGGGATGCCGAGGAGTGTGGTCAGTGACAGAGGACCCCAGTTCCACAACAAGTTCTGGGCTGAGGTGACCAAGCTGCTCCAGGTCCAGGTGAACCTATCCAGCGCCTACCACCCTGAAACAGATGGCCAAACCGAGCGTGTTAACCGGGTAATCGAAGAAATGCTAAGGCACTTCATCAGGCCTGACCAGCGGGACTGGGCGGAGTACTTACCTCTGGTGGAGTTCGCCATCAATAATGCCTGGCAGGAGTCGGTCCGCAGTACGCCCTTCTACCTGAATTATGGCTATCATCCGCGGCTGGCTGAGCTGCTCGACCTGCCACAGAAGGTGCCGCAGGCGCATGGTTTTGTGAAGGGCATGAAGACAGCGGTTGAGCAGGCGAGGCAGTGCCTAGCGCGGGCGCAGAAGCGCATGAAGTCATATCAGGATAACAAACGGCGTGAAGTACTTTACCTGCCTGGTGACATGGTGCTGCTGAGCACACAGAACATGAGGGGTAAGGCTAACCAGCCTGGAGTCCGTAAGCTGAAGCCTCGCTATGTTGGTCCATTCAGTGTGCAGTACATGGTGGGCAAGGCAGCTGTGAAGCTGTGGCTGCCAGATGAGTGGTCTCGACTCCACAACGTGTTTCATGTGTCCTTGGTGAAGCCCTATCGCACAGATGCTTCAGGGGCAGTGCCTGGGCTGGCTGGACCACCTCCTGTGCAGTGGCTAGATGGAGAGCCCCAATACACAGTGGAGAAGGTGGTGGGCCACAGGCTGGAGCCCAGCAAAGGCAAGCGCAAGGGCAAGAGTAAGAAGAGACGGCTTGAGTTCCTGGTCAAGTGGCAAGGACACGGTGACGAGCATAACACATGGGAGTTGAGCACACAGCTGGTGGGCTGCCAAGAGCTGATGGCCAGGTACATGGCAGAGCACAACCTGGGTGCCGAGGCTGAGGAGGCGGCTGATGGCGAGGCTGAAGCTCAGGATGATGTTGAGGCTGAGGCCCAGGCCTGATGGTAGTGACATGGACGGAACTCAGACACCAAGCGCTAGTGTGGGCGCGAGTGATGGCACAATGTGCCTGAGCGGGGCAACACCACGGTGGTCAGCTGAGGACAGCTGAGCCAGGTGGGGGGGAATGTTACGTGATGATGTAATGCTGAGGCAATATTCGTAACGCCCCTATGAGAAGTGTGACGTGGTGCGGTGATCTGAGGCCGGGTTCGATTCCCGGGCAGACTTCCTGACAACGCCCAGTCTGTCATGGAGAACTCTGTCACCGTCACCGGACGTCTCGCAACACCCACCCTGGCCATGGGGGTGAGGGTGAGGGGGGGGGGGGCAGGTCAGGATCCGGGGACCAACACCACGCCTCCTGCCCCGCTTTGGCTGCCCTGGCACAGGTGGGGTGTGTAAGGGCGCGCTCTGCGTAGTCCCTTAGTGTCGTCTGGGCTGTCGCGGTTAACCCGAGGCAGCTACAGGATACCGGTCACACCGCATTAGTGTGAGTTGGCAGGTAAAGCCTAGCAGCGTAAGCTGTGAGGATAACTGGTTCGATTCCAGGGGGCCCCGTTCTAAGCCCTAGCCTTCTCACGGTGGTGCCTTGTGGCCGACTGTTATAGTGCCCGCGGCTCGAGTGCCCTCGCGGCCGGCTCAGTGTTACATATGGTTCAAACGGTCCAACGTCGCCTTTATGAGGCTGCACGTTACAAGTGGTTTCCGACCGATAAGCCAATTACTGTAAACACTCCGCCTCGAACATGTAAAAGATGGTTCGAAGTGTTTGCGTGACTTACACAGTCACTGTAGAGGATTAGGCTCGCGCTAAGCGCTCTTAAACAAAGCCTCGATACATACAAAACATCGAGCTCGCCGAAATGGGGCCGAGAATAAGGCATATCTGGAGACCCTCTATGAGCGGACCTGTGCATTGTAGGATGTGTCGACCTTGCAGGCGAGCGTGACAGTGGCGGAAAAGCTGGCGAGCGGGACGTGAGCAGCTCCGGCCGGCCTCCTGGCCCGCGAGGACCTCCTGTGCGCTATTCACGCAAGGCTTGCCGCTGCTAAAGCCGTTGCTGCTGGGGTAAGTCGCGCTGATGCTTTTGCTCTTGCGCCCCAGCCGGTCTCATCAGCCCTCCATGCAGGCAGAAATGCAGCCTTGCAATACTGTGGCTAGCATCTTCGACATGCAATGTTCCACTGCTCGTCGACCTGCTGCTAATGCTGGTGTACCCCAGTCTGCTTGCTTGCAGGAGGCTGGTCCCCAGCCTGCAGGTGGGTCTACAGGTCCGCATGCTTATGCTGCAGCCCTTATAGGTAGTGGCACCTTTGCTGCCCAGCCTGCTGCTCAGCCTGCTGCCCAGCCAGTTATGCACAGTGTTGCTGCTGTTGCACACCAGTCTGCTGTTTTGCAGGAAGCTGGTCCCCAGTCTGCAGGTGGGTCTGCAGGTCCCCATGCTTATGCTGCAGCCCTTGAAGGTAATGGTACCTCTGCTGCCCAGCCTGCTGCCCAACCTGCTGTGCACAATGCTCCATGCACTACTGCTGCTGCTGCATCTGTTGCACGTGCTGCATACACTGCTGAACTAGCCACAGTGGCCCAGGGTGCTCCTGCCTCTGGCTGGACTCCCGTAGAACAGAGCCCTAGTAAGCCTGTCCTTAAGCCATCAGCATCTATTGCTGCAGTCCGTCAGAAGTATGCTGGGCTAGCTGGTGGCTCTGCCCCACTCCCACCTGCTGCTGTGCCTCTGGCACCTGACACTGTGGTGCACCCCCACAGGGGCTTGCCCCCTGTTGAGCATTGGTCTGTAACAGCCTTGCTCTGGGTAAACGTGCTGTCACCTTCCTTAAGGATCTGGAGGTGCACTGTGCTAACAATAACCTCAATCCTGCCCTTGCACTGCCATCCTCATGTTCAAGTCCATCAGGTATTCAGATGCCTTAACACACAGTGGGTACACCCCATGGGACTCTCTTTGCAAGCACTTCATTAACATGGTAGGGGAGGACTGTGACTGACCTTAAACATGCTCATGGCCAGCTAATGAACTCTAAGCTGCTGTGCATGTCTCTAAGTGTGACCCTGCAGGAGTACATTACAAACTTCAGCAATACCATCACTCTGTGTGGTACAAGGGTGCATGAACATGGCATTGACTGTGGTCAAATTTTAGAGGGGCCTCACCCCCCTACTGGCCCAGTTGCACAGGACCTCATGTCCTTGGCACACCCCACTCTTGACGATGCTGTGGCTTCAGCCATAGACAGCCACAAGGGCATTGTAGGTGCTGCTGGTTCTGGGGTCACCCCAAGCAAGTGTGGTGGTGTTAGTGTTGTGGCTGGTGTTCGTCCGCAGATCGCCGCCGTCCGGGCAGCCCTCAATCTTACTCCGGCCTGGTCACTCCGGCCGCGCCGGTGACGCTGGTGGCTCCGCCACTTCCCGTGCCTACCCTGCAGCTCCCACGGCTCCTCCGTCTGCTGCCCCGCCTACCGCGGTATGATGTGTTTTTGGGTGATGACTGGCTGTATGCTGTAACCCCACACACTCATTGATCGGCACCGACTTTGCTGTCAAGCACGCATTGCCATAGAGCTTGTACTCCAAAGCTCATCAGTGGCTGCTGGCTGCTGGCTGCTGGCACACTTCTTGTGTGTCACTGGTGCCACACACTCTTTCATCAGCACAGCATTTGCTTCAAAGCATGCACTGCTGCTGTCAACTATACCCAAAGCACAACAGTGGTCCCTTGCTGACAATACCACTTAATCCTGCCATCAATTTGCTGCTGTAGACCTGTGTCTGCCTGGCCACTGTGCCGCATGCAAGCTGACGGTCATGCCTAGCTTTGTGCAGGGTTATGATGTGCACTCGCGCCGATTAAGGCCGGAAGTCGCCTACGTCATTTCTTCCCGGGAGGCATACTGCAGATAGCCCCAGGAAAGGCCGACTCATCGCCGTTGTAATCGTTGAAAAACTCAAAGTTGCTGCGATGTTATAACTATTTGAAAAGTTACCTAACCCTGTACCGGGTCCTACCGACCCGGTACAGGGTCCTGGGCCACAGGGTTCTGCCGCACGGCTACAGGGTCCTGCGACACATTCTCACAGGGTTCTGCCGCACGGCTACAGGGTTTTGCGACACGTTCTCACAGGGTTTTGCCGCACGGCTACAGGGTTTTGCGACACGTTCTCACAGGGTTTTGCCGCACGGCTACAGGGTTTTGCGACACGTTCTCACAGGGTTTTGCCGCACGGCTACAGGGTCCTGCGACACTTTCTCACAGGGTTCTGCCGCACGGCTACAGGGTTTTGCGACACTTTCTCACAGGGTTTTGCCGCACGGCTACAGGGTCCTGCGACACTTTCTCACAGGGTTCTGCCCTACGACCATGATGTCAATAGGACCCTGTACAGCAGTGTTACCAAGTACGACAGCCCGTGTCCTATTAAGTAGCGTATTACCGTGTTCCGATACGGTTGGATTGTAGCACGAGCGTGTTGCGAGAGGTCACCGGTTCAAACCCCCGCTAACTCTTTCTTTTCCTCCGACGCCGCCAAGGCTGTTGTTAGCAAAGTTAGCCACCCAAACTTAAACGCAAACGCGCACATGCTCCTTAGCTTAAGGCATCACATACAAGGAAGGCATAATGCTAAGATGCCAAAGGATCACAGGGATAATCAATTGGTTGGTTTGGTGGCAAACGCATGGGTGCCAGTTGACTGTCCAAGCGTTGCAGCGCCTGCATACATGCAACACTCATGCATGTCTGGGTAATGCGGATGAGAATAGGAATGTATGTGCATGGTGATGCTGATGGTGATGTTGATGCATGCTGATCGTGATGGTGATGCTGATGGTGATGCATGGTGATGCTGATGGTGATGCATGGTGATGCTGCTGGTGATGCATTACAACATAGGCTAAGCATTGCAACATGGTGATGTTTATGGTGAGCCATATGGAATTATCACCTTGGGGACAAGCACCGTTCGCATGTGTTCGCAACTTGGGGGTTTGTAGGTACAAGGGTACACAGCCACCATCCTGAGCAATTTAGCAAGGCCGTCACCTCTGAGGAGGTGAAGTGGCACACCCCATTCCTGGGTCATGAGGTCAGTTAGCTGCAAACAAATGCACACATGCACGTGTTAAAATGTGCTTGCCATGTGACAGAAATGCTGGTGGTGGTGATGAGACTGATAATGAAGCTGATGTTGATGATGGGCACAGTTAAAGTAGCAAGTAGCTTGATGACGAGCACATGAGGTCACCCCGGCCATTGGCCATGCCAATCCGTGACAGCCCTGCCGCTCACACCACGCGCTAGTGAAGGGTAGCTGAGGCTATCGCGGTAAGTCACGCGCGCTGAAACTCGCGTTTTGGACTGAAGCCTTGTCCCAGTACACCGCCCGCCACCAGCTCGAAACTTGAGATAGCGCAAACAAGCAGCGACCCATCTACAAGAGAAGGGTGGCGAGGCGCTCCGTGGCGTCCGTAGCAAAGTTCGCACTAAAGAGGCAGCCTCGCTGTACTGCGCAGTAGGCCATCGCAGTGCGCCATGTCACCGAGCCATGTCATTAAACCACGAGACCGAGTAACGCCACGCTTCGATGAAGTCGGTGCAAGTTGGGTGCATGGCACTGTCAATTTTACATGGTCTATTGGCTCACTTCCTCTATTGGCTCGTTTTCTTTATCGGCACACTTTATCGTTGTGGTATCCTAGATCAGTTGCTGCTGCTGGTTTAAATCGAAGGTGCTTGGCCTTACATGTCATCTGCCTCGTCAACCCCCACTTCAGCCAACTGATCCTCCTCCATCTCTTGCTCCCACCTCAAATGTTCCAAGATGTCAGCCCTGAGCAATGGCTTCTTCTGCGTTAACCTCTTGCCCTTCCAGCCCAAGCACTCCCGTGCATACTCCTTCAACAAATGCACATTCAAGGTCATGTGAGCGCTTGCAATGTGTGGTGCTCGTGCATGCAGAAGCTCCAAGCACTCAGCATCTTCCTTCTTGTCACTTGCAGGTCACAGCAGGTCCCAGCAGGTCACAGGTCACGGGTGGGAGGGCCGCAGAATAAGCCGGGTGGGAGAGCCGCAGAATAAGGTCACAGCAGGTCACAGCATGTCACAGCAGGTCAAGCTCTCACCTCATGCATGCGTCCATGTGCTGACGCAACAGTATCTCGCTGCGCTCCAGCCCCGTCCTGCCGTTCTGCATTTGCTCTAGGGCCTGAGCCAGCTGGTGCTGGGCACCCTGAAGCTGCTGCTGGTCCAGAGCCACCTGGCGCCGGGCATCCTGCAACAGCTGCTGGTCCACAGCCAGCTGGTGCTGGGCCCCCTGAAGCTGCTGCTGGTTCAAGCCCAGCTGGTGCTGGGCATTCTGCAACTGCTGCTGGTCCACAGCCAGCTGGTGCTGGGCACCCTGCAGCAGCTGCTGGTCCACAGCCAGCTGGTGCTGGGCACCCTGCAGCTCCTGCTGATTTAGGCTCAGCTGGTGCTGGGCATCCTGCAGCTGCTGCTGGTCCTGAGCCAGCTGGTGCTGGGCACCCTGCAGCTGCTGCTGGTCCATGCTCAGCTGTTGCTGAGCGCCCCGGCCAAGGCAGGTGCGTGGGCGCTTATGGCCCCATGTGCTGACATCCCTGCTTGACTGTTGTGGTGTTGCAATGGCTGTTTCAAGGGCTGGCAGCTCGGTAGGGCTCTGCAGGGTGTAGGATGGAGGAGGAGGATGTAAAGGTATAGGTTCCCGCCACAATGAAGGTATCCGCCACTGCCAATGCAACTACTTACCAGCTTGGCACGTATCGCTCTCGCCTGTGTCAGGCCAGCACGGCGTCGGGGTCCAGGAGGGCTCATCGCATTTTTCGGTATCAACTTCGCGCACTGTGCGAGAAATGCAGCGATGTGGGCGCCTAGCGACTACACAGGGTCAAACCCGTCGGGGATACCCCCGAGGACGCCGCCAATCGCCCCCTGTGATGAGCTCGCCCCATGCCACAATCACCCTCTGTCACATGTTGTCATTGTATGTAACACACAAGGTGATGGAGCATGTCCTGGACCGCATCCCGGAATATAGACCCGCCCAGCTATCAGTGAAAGGTGGAAGCACGTGGAAAGGACCACTGGCCAAAAAGTTAATGGTCTTGACAAAAGCCCCGGAATGATGGGGTCTAGGCTTCAGCAGAGTGCACGGTAGCAAAACAAAGTCCACGCACGGTGCTGCTGACACCTTAGTGAGATGCTCTGCTTGCTTGGAGGGAGGGTTAGGCAGGTCTCGCGCCAGGTGTCAGGAAGGGCCCGGGCCATGAGGGGTCCCGACCCAACCCAGGGAATCTTGCGCTTCGACCTGCGACCCACGTACGGTGGCACCCAGTTGAGCCCCAGGCTGCAGCGAGCGACCATGTTCACAGTCCGCGGGAATGGCGGGCGGTGTACTGGGACAAGGCTTCAGTGCAAAACGCGAGTTTTAGCGCGCGTGAGTTACCGCGATAGCCTTCGCTACCCTCCACTAGGGCGTGGTGCGAGCGGCAGGGCTGTCACGGATTGGCATGGCCAATGGCCGGGGTGACCATGATGACGTGCAAGTAGCAATTGCATGTGCAAGTTGCAAGTACAAGTGCAAGTGGCAAGTGCAAGTCACGCCACCCACCGTGTCATCAATCATCTCCTTGGTCACCACATCTTGCGACGCGTTGCGTGAAGCACGCTGGCGCGATGGGGAGGGCTCCATGCCATCTTCGCCGCGGCGCTTGTGGGTAGACGATGCAGCTGAGGCTGCGGCTGCGCCGTGATGCCGCACTAGCTGGAGCATCTCTGGGTCGGGGGCTGTACATTTCTTGACATCAGTTGTAGAGCCGCTGATGTGCTGTGCGACGCGCGTCACGCTATTGATGCTGGCTGTCCAGGGGCAGCGCTTGCAAGTGACATGCCATGCCGACTTGCTAGGTGACTCCTCCCTATGCACCGTATCCCATACTGCAGCGTAAAAGGAGCTGATGCGTCGCATCACGCAGCGCGCAGCTAGCTGACTAGGCCCGGACCGGTCGTGTCGTATTGTCGCATTGCTCGCTCATTTTAAGCCAAAAATTCAAGATCCGAGAACACGAGGAATACGACCGCATTTTGACCGAATTTGGTAACACTGCTGTACAGGGTCCTAGGACACGGGCCATACCTCTTCACTGGCTGGGAATTTTTGCATGCCACCTACTAGGTTGGGCAGCTGTAACCACCCTCCACAACCTCTCATACTCACATTTCATGAATAGTCACTTTGGTCACACGGTGCCAACTCCCTTAGCCAAAATCGGGGTCACAGCCCCACACCTGGCTCAGCAACGCGACACCGAGTGAGAATTACACTTTGGCCCAAGAGAGTCTTGTCATCCTCTAGGTCACAGCAGCCCACATACCAAGTTTCAGACCTCAACTCTCAGGTTTTTCAAGCCAGCCAAGCCTTAATTTGCACGAGTGTGCTGGTCGGTGCAGTAGCTGTCAAGCTAGACCTGCCTGCCAGCATGAGCCGTCTGCACCCTGTCTTCCATGTGTCACTCATCAAGCCTTACACTGGCACTGATGTGGGCTTCATGCCACCTACTGTGACATGGATGGATGAGACTCCTGTGTACTATGTTGAGCGTTTGCTTGACCACAAGGGTGTCAAGGACAACAAAGCCAGTTTCTACCTGGTGCAGTGGGAGGGTTATGACTCCACTCACAATAACTGGGAGCCCAGGTCCAACCTGACTGGCTGTGACAAGATTTTGGCTGAATACAATGCCATCCATCACCTTACCTAAGTCCCCTGCATGCATGCTGCTGCGCTGCTGCATGGTGGCACTCTCTCTGTGCTTTCAAAGCCTACTGTTATGTGTTACAATCCCCCTTTTACAGTTGGTCTCTGACCACACCTAGCTGTGACCTGGCTCTGCCTTCTGGGTACCCAGTAGCTGACCCCAGTGAGACCTAGGTCTTGCGAGTCTCGGGTTTAACCTGAGGCGGAACGGACATCCCCTTGGGGGGGAGGAATGTAAGGGCGCGCTCTGCGTAGTCCCTTAGTGTCGTCTGGGCTGTCGCGGTTAACCCGAGGCAGCTACAGGATACCGGTCACACCGCATTAGTGTGAGTTGGCAGGTAAAGCCTAGCAGCGTAAGCTGTGAGGATAACTGGTTCGATTCCAGGGGGCCCCGTTCTAAGCCCTAGCCTTCTCACGGTGGTGCCTTGTGGCCGACTGTTATAGTGCCCGCGGCTCGAGTGCCCTCACGGCCGGCTCAGTGTTACATATGGTTCAAACGGTCCAACGTCGCCTTTATGAGGCTGCACGTTACAGGGTGGGGGGCTGCTGCCCTGCTCCAGGCACCGGCACACATGCACCACAGGGACCCTTGCTTCTTCATGCTCAGCAAACGGCGGTGCTTGTCGGCCTCCTTTATCAGGTCAGCGCCCCGCCCCGCCTCGCCCCGCCCCGCACGGCCCAGCCCGGCCAGTCCCTGTACTCAGCCTGGCCCTACCCCCGCTTCCCCTGCAGCTGGCCTTGACCTCTGCTGCAGGTAGCAGACTGCAGGCAACAGACTGGGCCGAGGCGCTAGCGCTCCCGTTCACGGGGTCAACAATGCTTCTTACGCACAGCAGTCTTGCATTCTACGGTTGTTTCCGGGGCTCCCACCGCTAGTGTCCGCACACTCATCTGATGCCTGTGAGCAGTGTGAGTAATTGAGTCCACACACGAAGAAACCGTCCGCCACTCATCTCATCGAGCGCCACAAGTCGACTAGACTCAATCGCCCAGCGGCCCTGGCAGAACTTTGCATGCCAGCTTTCTAGCCCCCGGCAACAGTGCCACAGTGCCTCCCTCATCGTCTCCCTCATCAGCACAACATCACGACAATCACCTTAAGAAACAGCATGCAGCCATGTGCACGCATGTCCCATCATTTGATATGCATGTTCTACCACAACCCTACCACCCTCCACAGCTCTCCACATTCTGCCCCGCCACAGGCCACACTTCGAGCACACACACACACACACACGACTTAGAAGGCCACCCAACACCAGTCAGCAAGCTGCCAGTCAGCCAGCACCTCTGCCTGCCAGCATCGCACACATGGACTCAGCACCCGCTAGCCTCACACTGTTCATGCCATCAACTTGACGTGCACCTTGCAACCGCCAATGCTGGACCAGTCCTGCGCCTGCCAGTACGTGACCTCCTCAGGGTGCTTGAATGAGATGGTGATGTCCAGCCACCTCGCCCAGGGCTGTTCCGCCATGAGCTGCAGTGACTCATGCATAGCGACGCTGGCCGGTTCTTGCAGAGGCGTGAACAAGACGTGCGTGACACTGGGCATGGACTGCACCAGCTGGTGCCAGAACTCCAGTGAGGGGCAGACGGTGCTACACAGAAAGTGAAGGCAGGTGCAGCCATGGCAGAAGGGGGCCAGCACCTGGACATCAGCTGCGCTGAACACAAGAAAATTACTGATAACCACCTTATTCAGGCAGCGCAGCTCCAGTTTGCACAGCAGCGCCACCAGCTGCTCCCACCTGCTGCTTTGCTGTTGCAAGATGATGCGCACAAGGGGGGTTGTATCAGCTCCTTCTGGCGCTGCCTCTACTTCTGCGTCGGCTTCTTCCTCCAAGCGGCCAAACATTTCCAGCTGCACACATCTGACAACTGGCGGCTGTTTCAACGCCCCTGCCAGGCTGTCGAGGGCGGCTGCCGCCTCAGGGGTGGTGACAAGATCCACACTGCAGCAGAGCTCGCCCAGCACTAGAGGCTGGGTGAGGGAGTGCAGCGGCAGGTGGGCGGCAGAGGTGCAGTCAATGCTGCCTGTCAACTCCAGACGCTGCCAGCTGCAGGGCGCACTGGCTCGTGAGCTGCTCAATCCCTCGACTGAGGCCAGCTGGACGCTGGTGAGCTGGGTGGCTGCCAGGAGGTCGTCCAGCTCATACCCATTCCTCAGTGTGGTCTCAGCCAGCTGCAAGGTGTGAAGCTGAGGCAGGGCTTTCAGGTCCCTTAGCAGGCCCCACAGACTGCAAGGATTGCACACAGTCAGCACCTGCAACCGACTCAGTGTCCTAAGCCCTAGTACCCAGGGATAGGTACCTCTTAGAGGTACATCTGGCAGTTCTGTCCATTGCAGCTGAGTCAGGTGCTGGGCCAAGGGCTGCAGGTCAGGCAGCAGCTCAATGTCATAGATCGCCAGGCTCAGCCGCTTCGGTCGCAGGCCCTGGAACAGGGTGGCCAGTGTCACTGCCCCAGGCTGATTAGGCTGCTGTGCCTGGCGGATGCTGGTGCCGGTGAGGTCCAGCTGCTGCAGCTGCAGGGCCAGTTGCGGGTGGGAGAGCAGGCCGGCCAGATGGCTGCAGGTGATGGTGTACTTGTGAAGGGCCATGGCAGTCAGGCCTGGGAAACTGTCGAGCAAGCGCTGCGCAAGCCCAGGTGAATTGGTAAGGGCCATAGTATAGCCAAAATGAGGAGCCCCGCTGCTGCTCAGCTTGACAGCGTCCACTGCTGCACATCTGCCCAGCTTGTCCAGGACATGTGCCAGCATCTCGGCATACTGGTCGCTGTCCAGTGCACGTGACTGCTCCAAGGTCAACGCCAGTTTGCCAGTCCTGGCTCGCACGATCGCGACGATGCGGGGCGTGAGTAGCTGGTCACAACGCTGCCGGTCTAGCTGGATGCGGAAGGCTGGGGCGTGGCGCAGGTTCGCCTGAGCAAAGGCACGGCAGGTAAGAGACAGGGCCCCGCTAGTCCCCGGCCGCACAGCCCAGCTGGCTATGTCATCCAGCACCGAGTCAGGCAGCTCCAGCAGGCAGCTCGCAGGAGGTGAAGCGCACACTGGCACTGTGCCATCGCCAGGAGTCTTGCAAACACCTTGGCGGTGACCCATAAGTTATTGCACTGACGAAGGTTAAACAATACCTTTGTCCTTAGGTCAACCTGGTCAGCGACAGCACTGCCTGATCCAACCCGGGGTGTGACAGAAAACCAGACACCCCAGACAACAAAGCATGCTACATAGTGTTTCGAGAACGTGAAGTGCTTGCTCCATGTATCTTTAGCGTCATGCCATGAGATTACAATTGCCGCTACCCAAGTCACAGCAGAAATCCCACGCCTGTGTCGCCTGTCTTTGCAACAAAGCAGCACCGTATGGTATGTTACACACGTGGCCCCTGCAGGCTTGTGCCTCAGCCCACACCCCTGGTCATACACATACCACGCATAAGCAAGTGCGCCTGCCACCATCGCTTCACCAAAACGGCAGGGGCAGCAGCATAGGCATGACAGATGAAAGATGACAGATGCACATGAGGTGGCGTCCATACAGAACCACAGATAACAGGGTACAGAGAAGTACAGGGCAAGCCAGTTTCTTGTGCCTTCTGGCACACTAAATGTGTGATGCCCTCAAGGCTGCAGCCAGGCCCGCCTCTGGGGTGCCGCTCTCATCAGTTTGCTCAGCCCCAGCGTGTGCAGTGCTGGCTCCGTGGCCAGGCTCAGTGGCAGATGCAGTGACCAGCACACCAGCTGCTGGTGGGGGTGCGATGATGACGACGCTCTGCCCGCCCTTGCTGCTGGCCCCACTGCTGGCCTCTGATCCATTGATGTTGATGACCTGTCCAGAGCTGACTGCGCTGCTGGTAGAGGTGCTGGGCTTGGGGGCCGCTAGCAGGGGCACCTCGTCCAGTGGGGCCACAGCAGGCAGGCGGCCCAGTGCCTTGTCAGTGGCAAGGGCCAGATGGGGAGGCAGGTTCAGCGCCCTCTGCACCACACGCCACCACCACATCACACAACTTGCTCCACTCTACACACTCTACACGCCAGGGTGATAGCAGATGTCAGCAGACTGCCACAGCCAGACGCAGCACAGCTCACCTTGGCCAGGTCCTTGGGGTACGAGCCATTGCCGGGGATGCAGTTCTGGGCCAGGATGTCAGCTGCTGCAGCGCGTGCCTTGCGCACATCCAGCAGCACCACCTTGTGCCATTGGAGGTCCAGCCTGAGCAGCAAGATGAAGGGCAACCACATGTCATCCCACAGTCCCACACCACCCAGCTGCAAGGCAATGTCAGTGTCTTGGCTGTGATGCTACACCATCAAATCAATGGATGCCGTGCAGCCCATGCTGCTGCGTTCTTGCCCCAGTGCAGCTCTGCAGTGCAGTGTTGTGCGCCATGCAGCAAGGCTGTGGCCAAGGTGGCGATCTCACCTCACATATGGCCCAGGTGCGTTGTCCAGCAGGTGGGCCAGGTGCTCCAAGCTGTGCACCCGCACACCTGCCACTGTCATGACCTCCACATTGCCCAGGTCCTGGTACCCAGCATTGCAGTCCCAGGCCAGAACCTGCACAGCACCAGGGGCCACTGCCTCAATGGGGGTTACATGAACTGCTGGGGGCAGTGGAGGGCCCAGGCTTGACATGGGTTGGCTCAGCAAGCAGGTGAGTGCAGCAGCGAAGAGGCATCCAGACATCCCAGCCCCACCTTGGACAAGATAACGCACTCCTGGCCCTCATGTTCGAGGAAGCCGGCAAAGCTGCGGTCGCACAGCTTGATGGGGGCCTTGTGGGTCCAGTCCACACCTGCAGCAGCCACCACAACCAGCAGCTCCCCCCTTGACTCTTTAGTGTAGCACTCTGATGCAGAGCTGAAGCAGTGAAGAGCATGCAGGGAATGGCACTCTCTGGTCTCAGTCTCTCACCATAGGTGGAGCGCAGGTAGAAGTTGGTGAGCCGGGTGAACACCAGGCCGCCAAAGATGAAGTAGTGTGGCTTCTCATCATGGCTGCAGCGTAGTCAATCATAGTTGGCCAGTCAGGGCATCAACACAAGGCGATGAAGCAGCTGTGGAGCGTGTAACGGAGGTTCCTATGGCTGTGCAGAGCAAGCTGGTGTGGGTGAGGGCTGCTGTCACCTGTGCACTGGCACCAGCTGCTTGGGGGGCGTCAGGCACACTTGCACGCCCCCTGGCAGCGCTGCTCCATCACGCCAGATGCCAAGCTGCAGCACACAGTGCACACACCACACATGCTATGAGAGAAAAGCCACTCAGCAGGTGGGCCATAGCCTACCTAGACAAAGAAGAGCAAAGGCTGAGGAGCAAGCAGTGGAACTGTGGACTGCTGCATCGCTCACCGTGCATACATCGCCATCGAAGTGCATCGACGTGAGGTGACGGAAGTCAATGCGAGCTGGGTGCTGCTGGCCTGACAGGGTGCCCGCTCCCATGACCACAGCAGGCACCTCAGCTGGCATGTTCTGCTGAGCTGGGGCTGCAAAGGGGTGGCTCTTGGCTGTCAGTGCTGCAACTGGGCTGGCATTTGTGGAGAAAGGTGAAGACTGGCCCAGGCTGGTGGCAGAGGCTGTGAGAGAGGGCTGAGCCCGAGGTCTGTCCAGTGTCAGCGACACTGCCATATCAGAGGGGACTGAAGGGGCGTCTTTACTGAGGGTGTCGACGCTGTCAGGCAGTGCGGACAAGGACAGCGCTGGCAGCATAGTGGTGGTCAAGCTGCCACGGTTGCTCAGAGCTGGGTGAACATGCTGCGCATGCTCAAAGAGGAAGGTGCCGTCATCAGCAATGGAGTGACCATTGAAGTGGGTGATGACGTCCCCTGGGCGCAGCACCTGAAACCACAGAAGCAGAGTGTCGCCTGAGCAACCTGATCGTCTAACTCGTGCTGGATATGGTTGCACAGAGTTCAGCTGGGTGGCTGCCAGTGTGGCACTCGGCTTGTTCACCTGTGCTGCGTAGTATGTGGGCTCCACGGAGGTGATGAACACCCCAGTCAGGGAGGGAGGCATATGCAGTGCCAGCTTGTGGTCAACGCTCTCCAGTGTTTGCCAGGAGGCGCCCAGCTCGCAGAACCCAGTGTAACGACCTGATGGCAAGGGAGCCAGGCAGCAGCTGCTGTCTGCCCTCACCCAAGCTGAAGTACCATAAATCAGCATCTCTTGCTCACCATTGTGGCGTGCCAGGTCCTCCAGGAAGTGGTGAATGACAGGCACTGGGATGACGTAGCCAATGTTTTCCTGCCACAGCAAGGACATCATACGATATTGTCATACAGGGTCCAGTCACACCCAGCTGGGCTTTGTGCGAAGGGCTAACGCTAGCAACTGACAGTGAGCTGCAGTTGGTGCCTTACCCCCTGGGTCAGGCACTGGAACGCTATGCCGATGACTTTGTCGCCCTTGATGACAGGGCCACCACTGTTGCCACTGTTGATAGCTGCAAAGGTAACACAAGCAGCAACAGCAGCAACACATATCAGGACAGCGGCAGTGGATGACAAGAGCAAAAACAAGGTAAGAACAGGGAAACCTCAACTTGAGCCAAGGATACTGCAGTGGCCCTGCGCTGCAGCTCACCTGCATCAATCTGAAGGGCCAGTAGGGAAGTGCGGCCATGCGAGTACTGCTGCCGGTCAATGCGAGACACCACGCCCTTAGTGACGCACACATTGTCACCTCCAGTGGGATACTGCAAACATGAGGCAGAGCCTAGGGCTGGCAAATGGTGAACTGCCCAGTCCTCACACGTGCTTTCATAACAGCAACACTGGGTTGGCCATACTTGTATGCAGAAATGCTGAGGTGGCCACTGCTGCACTATTGCACTGCGTTCCATCAGCGCACTTACCCCCACTACGCTGACGCTCTCCTGCATGCCAGGGAGGCCCCCAATGTCGAGCGCCTCCACTCCTGTCCAAAACTCTTCATCCTCCACAGTCAGCATGGCGATGTCACACTGCGTTACCACAGCAGCAAGTGACGTGTTGATGTCAGCCTGTTGAGCAAGAGAGCTGTAGCTGACTTCGCACCTCATGTCCCACTGACAGCACCTTGGCTGTGAACTTCTTGGCGTTCCCATGCTTGCGCAGCTGGACCTGCAACCATGAGTCAAGGAGCATGAGTACAACATTGCATGAGCGGCGCATGCACACTGAAGGAGCAATGCCTGAACTCACTTGGACCTGGTTAGCCACAGCATGAGCATTGGTCAGGATGCGGCGCTGGCTGATGGGCGCGATCACAAACCCAGATGCAGTGCTCTTGCTCTGGGCGTGCATCTGCCAGGGTGTGGCGTAGTTGGGGCTGCAAATCCATAACACAGAACAATGTCAACCCCGTGCTTGCATACTTGCCCAGGTCTCACCATCCCAGGCCATACCTGGCTGTAGTTGCAAACACCTGCAACAGCAAGAAATGCTTACGGCCGTCAGCACAAACATCTCAACCTCATGGCAGTCATAAGCATCGACTCAAAGCAGATGTCCCGCTGCCGTGTTGTGCAGCTAGTAAACCTCAATGCACATCGTTAAGTACCTTGCATACCGACTTGAGAGCCTTGCCGAGGTCAGCGCCATATCCCACGGGTGAAAAGGCGCCGATAGCTGGCTGTTGTTGAGACATCAATTGTTGCTGCTGCACGATGGGCTGCGGAGAGGGTGCCCTAAAGGTAAGGTGCTGCTCATTAGGCCGTGCTCGTTTAGGGCTGAGAGGTAGGGTGTTGTTGGACACAGTCGGGGAGCCGCAAGGGTGAGGGGACAGTGCGCGCATAGGCGAAGCGACTGAGCCTGAAGGTTGGGCCATTTCTTGGCAGTTTAAATCTTGGGCTGCGACCCAGTCGGGTTGTGCTCGTTGACACAATGTGCGGCGATTGGGTAGTACCGCTCTTTGTCGCAAGGTGTGGGGCAGCTGCAAGCTGGTCCGGCCTAATCGGCAGAGGCTGGTGGTTAGGCCTCGGCAGTTTAGCAGGCCGGATGCAGCCATGTCAAGGTGATGTACAAGGTGGTTGCAAGGGATTCCAAGGTGGCACAAGGTCGGCAAAGTGCGCAGGGCAGAAAGAGCCGGGGTTGACCCCGTTGACTGTTAGTTGGCAGTTGCCTTCCTGGTGGAGATGCACGCGGGCCAGCGGATGATGAGCCTACTCGTATGTGCGAGCGATGCTCTTACATCAGATACGATGTACAAAGTGATGCAAGCCGTCCGTGCAAGCCGCATCACTTCGCTCTGCCACAGGCTGTTACGGCATGCAAGAGCTTGTGATAGTACCCGCTCTACCCTCTTGTCTCCACCCCACTTCCAGCGCCGGTCTTTACCATTAAGTTTAGCACGACATGCATACTGAAGCCGGCGACAACATACATTAGTATCCGAGGTGGGGGGGTTGGTGGGTGGGGGGTGGGGGGGGGGCTGGGCTGGGCTGGGGGGGGCTGGGGGGGTGGGGTGGGTGGGCTTGCCTTGCTTTTGGTTGGCAGGCTTTGCTGGCCGCAAACGTGCAGTGGGAGAGTTGGACATGGGTGGAGGTGGAGAGGCAAAGGGAGGAGTAGGAGGGTATGTGTAGAATGCCACTCAATGGATTCAATGGCATACATGCCGTGAAATGTGCAACGATGCCCGTGGCAGTTGTGTGAACAAGCCAACCAGCCAAACCAGCAGCCAACCAGCAGCCAGGCACAGGTGGTTGCAGAGCACCAGGGCAGCACTTGGCACCGGCTAGGACACGCCATGGCAGTGTTGAGGCACATGCCAAAGAAATGATGGCCAGCCAGGCCAGAGTGCTCGCCTTGCAGAGAATCTAGCTACTGCCACACCACCCCCACAGGCTGCACAGCAACGGCGCCACACATACAGCGTGGTGTAGAGGGCAGCAAGGGACAGGCGGTGGCTCTTGGCCAGGCCCCACCTCTGCCCCTCCCTGCTAGCTCCTTGCTTGCTCTTACCCAAACCACTGACAGGCACAGTTGCAGTGCAGCGTCGCAGAGCTCCAGCAGGTACCAAACTACTCCCTGGCAGCAGCAGGGCTAGCCCTGCCCCTGCTGGTGAGCAGCAGGGCTAGCCCTGCCCCTGCTGCTGCTTGGGGCCCGCTCACCATCAGTAGGCCAGGCCATTGGTCAGGATCATGGTCAGGCTGGACAGATCTGTGCCAAAGGAGCAGGTAGGAATGCTGAAGTCATTGTACGCCACCTGCGCAGGCAAATGGGCACACATCAGAGAGCATACTGTTCCATGCATTTACGATAAGTGTCGCCACTAAGTTTGGAGAGTAATCTTGGCTCGGGGCGTGCGACAATGCATACGACACGGCAACAGAACACATTTCCACGCTCTCACACGTCTCATTTCCGTCCTGTATCCCTATCCTAGCGTAGTGGGTTATGCTAGTGTTCTTTGCTCTTGTTAGGAATGGTGTATGACAATGATCAGCTGCTCGGCTGGGTGCATCTGTGTCCATACAGCTCCAATGCCAGCGACGGCTTCATGTAGGCTGTCCAAACCCTGCTACTTGTTGGGCTAGCCTCTGGTACTCTGGCTGCTGTTCCTTAGTCCTGCGACAATGCCAGCGACAATGCCAGCAATGCCAGCGACGGCTTCATGTAGGCTGTGAGCCATGTGCAAGGACATGCGTGGGAGCCGCCACAAAACAGCTTCTTCTTCCCCTAGCCATTCCTGCAAGCCTTCCTGCCAGCCATGTCAGCCATACACGCCATGTCAGTCATGCAAGCCATGTCAGTCATGCAAGCCATGTCAGTCATGCAAGCCATGTCAGCCCTGGTATCAGAGCATTGACTGAGCGTCCAGCTGCCTGCTGTGCTGCTTGCTGCCACGGCCTTGCAACCCCTAGGCAACACGCGTGACAGCACAAGAGGCGCGTGGCTGGTTGCTGCAGGTTAAGGAGTGCAGCGGAAATCCTAAGGGGGGAGGGGTCACAGCAGGGAAGTCACTTCCCTTCCCTTCATCACTGCAACCTGCACTCCGACATTAACAGGCATTGTCATCCTTGCGCATGCTTGCTAAGCCCCACAAACCCTCTCTGCCCTGCTCTGACCCGGCCCCCCTCTTATGCCCCTCATTCCCTGCCGCTGACCCTGCCTGTGGCCAATGCCCCGCAGCCTTGCATCAGGCAGCTGGGAAAGCAGAGCCCGTGACTGAAGGCTGCCCACGCCTGCTGATCACCAGGCTGCTTGCACCATTGAGCTCAATCTAGCTGTGCGGTGGTGGGCTCTCACTCTTGCTGGTGTGGCCTCCTTGACAAGTACCAGACACGATACCAGTGCCAGACCGGGACTCTGAGACCAGCCTAAGGCACGTTCACACCCTGGCCAGGGTTGACCATCCTAACTGACCAGGTCCATGCTTGCCCTCCCGCCCAGCCTTCCCGCCAGGCAGGCTGGCTGCCTTCACTTGTGTCCTCCACTCTTGGAGCGGCCGGTGATGATGTTGGCCACCAGCTTCAGCCAGCTCTTGTCCACGCTGCTGCCGGCCAGGTCGCACACCTACAGGCAGGCAGGGGCAGGTCAGGGCAGGCAGGGAGCCAGAGACCCCACTGACTCATAACGTGTTTCACTCCCCTCTCATATCTTTCCCTCCTAGCTCCCACCTTTTGCGTCTCTAGCTCCTCCGCTTCTCTGACTCCTCCGCTTCTCGAGGTCTCTCCCCCGTTCCCTTTTAGCTCCCTTCCCCTTCCTTCTCTAAGTTTTTTAACTTCTAGGTGGTTCCCCACTCTTTCCCCTTTTCTTAGTTCTCTTCTCATTCTTTTACCTTTGGGGGTTGGCTTGTATCCACCCAAGCCCTACCTCCTTAGTGTAACAACTACTACTACCAGGCAGTATGCCAAGAGGGGGTGGGCAGCATGCCCTAGCACTGCCAGTCAGCAGGGGACATGACAGGGGCAGCAGGAGCAGAGACTGCGCAATGACCGTTGTGCATAGTAAGGAAGGTGTTGTGGAGGAAAAGTAGGTCGGTATCAGGGCACTGACCTGAACCACGGGGGTGACCCGCGTCCCCAACCCTGGTATCCTAGCCAAAGCCGGGCTGTACACAGACCGTGGTGGGAGCACGAGGCACAGTGCAGCTGCGGCATCGCAACATCAGCGGCCAGCCCCCTGTGTTGCAGTCTGGCAGCCTGGCAGCGCAGGCTGTTCACCTCAGCCCTGCACCTGCATCCTGCCACCTAGGCCCTGTGCCACTGCCCCGCCTGCTTCACCAGCTTCTCACAGCTTCCTAGGTGGCTGGCCCCAGGCCCTGCCCGCACCCGTGTTGCCCAGCTGTGTGTGGGACAGGTCCAGCTCCCTCAGCCCCAGGTTGCTCTTCAGCATGTGGCCCAGGGCAGCGCCCGCCTCAGGGCCCAGCCCGCTGTGGCTCAGGTCCAGCCGGGACAGCACACGGTTCTGGCACAGCACCTGGAGGAAGCAAAGGAATATGAAAGGGGGTACCTAGCACTGACAATGCAAGGGGGCGGGCTGGTGTGGGGGCAGCAGGGGCCAGTCATCAGTGGCGCATGTTGAAGAGGTGTGTGGATGGTCCTATTGCCAGTCAGCCTGTTAAGAATGATCTGAGGAATACAAACAGCGTGGGCTTGATCCCCTTTTCGACTCTGCTGTGGTGTTTAAGTCGTTTGGAGGCTCTTTCCATGAAGGAGGGTTGGCCTGGCCTTTGCCGGACCCACTTGCCTGTGCTATCCACACCCAACCTGCTCTGCTCCCTCCCCCAGCAGCCGTCAGACAAAGCCTGGAGGGTGACTGGAGAGGTCTCTTGCCGGACACTTTCAGTTGCATCCCTTCTGCAGAGTTCTTATTGGCTCTCGTCGGCCCTGTTCGCACTCGATTCGTTTTTCTATATTCGATGTCGTTGACGGTTGACTAGTTAACTGCCGCGCTTTAGTTGGCTAGCTTCGTCCGCGGGGGCTGCTGCGTCCGAGTCCGCGGGGCCTGCAACATCTGCAGCAACTGGGCCTGTTGTAGTTGCGTCCGAGCCTGCGAGGCCTTCAACATCTGCAGAAAACTGGGCCTGCTGTAGCTGCGTCCGAGCATGAGGGGCCTATTGCGTCTTTGTCTGTGCTTGCGCCTATAAGAAGAGACACATGTAGGCCTACATCTGTGCCAGAGTTGGCGGGTTGGGCTGAGATTGATGCATTTGTCGCAACAGACTTCCCGCTCGGCTACCCTGCTCCCCGCTCGGCTAGATGGCGGGACACAAGGCACGGTGACTCCTGACGCCTGCTCGGCTCCCTGCTTGAAAGATTCCTTCACCTGAAACAACTGACCCGTCATTCTACATCATTCTAGCCCCGATTCAAACGCGGCGAAAAGGAGGCTAGAATGATGAAGAATGACGGGCGGGTACTGTCGTTAAAGTGCGTCAACCGCCGAACCTGACCGCCCCTGGCTGTCTCCTTTTGGGCTGCTGAGCAGCTCCCCTGACTGCTGTGAATGCGGGGTCTGATCGTGCTGGGTCACAACGAACAGCTGCGCAGCCAGTGGCTCGGAACGGGAAAAAGTGCGTCGGTTGGCCGCGAATAATTCAAAATTCAAAATTTGCGAGTGCGAACAGGGCCGTCAATTGCCGTAAATACGAGGTCATATGTGTGCCCAAACATCTATATGTGAGCACCACTGGGCAAGAGCAGCTGCTACGTATGACAACCTACGCAAGGCCTGTACGACACTGTATGACGACCGCCTTCGCCAGATCAATAATTGGCAGGACACAATTATGCGAGCCTTGCGCAAGCGGGCCCACTGTTCGCCTGCGGACCGGATGAATGAAGACGGTGGCTAAAATGGAGGCAGCACCACTTCATCCTCACGGTGAAACAGCCTGCAGGGTTGCACGGGCAAGGACTGCAGGCGCTCGCCCCTAAGGCCATGTGGGTCATTGCAGGGCGCATGAGTCTACAGGGCAGATCGGGTGGGGCGGGGCGGGGCGGGGCGGGTTGAGTGGCAAAACCCAGTGAGCGGCACAGCCAGACGTGAACAGACCATGCTACCTCCTTAGTGACGCAACAAATCAGCCTGTGTTTTTGCCATCATGTCTATGTACATACCCATTGCCTGCACTGCCAGTCACGTGGCAGGAGGCCAGCTTGCAGGGGGGAGGGGCAAGGTGCTGCACTCCGGGCAGGCGGTCAGACGAACCTCTTACCTCTCAGGGTCAGGGCCCTGCAGGGCAATGCTCACCACCAGTGCTGCCAAGCTGCCATTGCCCTCTGTCATCACTGGACCCCAGCCCTCCACCCAACCCGTGTCATTTCACCTCTTCATCCCATCCCGTAGCCAGCAGGAACAACAGGGGCGAGGGCGGGTCAGGGGCAGGTGCGGCACATGGGCAACTGGGATTAGGATCTCAGGCCTCCGTTACTTGTACACACTGTGCATGGGGCACGTCTAGAGCTTAGAATACCTAGACCTAGAATACCTAGGCTGAAGTGTGGTGTGACGCGGTGTGGTGTGAGACTCCTGAGACTCCTGAGACTGTCCCTGCCGAGCAGCCCGAGGGTTACTTTGGCTCGACTTACATGCCTTGCATGCCCGAATCTCTGTGCACGCAGCATTCTATGCGTTAGAAAGTTCCGAGCCTCTGGAGGGGGAGGGCGGCCAAGTAGCCTGTCGGCTGACGGCATGATAGGTGCAAGCCTTCACCTTGGAGCTTGGCGTGTATCCGCCCAAGCCCTGCCTCCTCGGTGCCAGAGCTACTACTACAACTGTGTGGTCTTGTCCCAGAGGTGTGAGCAGGACAAAGAGGGATTCGTCCATGAGGTATACATATTTGTCAAGTCAATTGATCCACGCACATACTTAGACAATTCACATTCACGCATACACCCCAAGACCCCGTAAACTCTGTGCACATGGTGTAGAATGAAACTGAGTCTGCCCCGTTCTTCATGTCAGTCATCACCATGCACTAGAAAGCTTATGATGGTACGTAGAAAGCTTATGATGCCTAGACTTAAGTGTACTGTGGTATGGCGTGATTTGGTGTGGTGTGACGTGGTGTAAAGAGTGAAATGATGTCCTTACACATCCTTTGACAAGTCACATACAAGTCCTTACACACACTTGATCCACGCACATACTTAGACAATACTTAGACAAGTCATATGCACGCATGCATCAATTAGAACTTGCAAACTCGGCTGTTCCATGTGGCCAGGGACAGTGTCAGCCATCACCATGCACTTGGAGGTTGGGGCCATGGTCTCTTGCCGAACACTTGAGTAGATGCGTACTTAATGTATGGGGCATCTAATAGGCAGGTGCTCCCCACTATGAGGGTTGCGCATGCAGTGCCCAGTCCAGCCAAGGGTCAGCACTGGTATGCCCAGTGGCTCCCTGCCAGCCACCACACACGCCTGTGTACCGCCTGTGTACCCAAACATGGTCAGCACCAATGGGCATCAGCAGCTACTACGTATGACCTTTATGACAACCTACTACATATGACATCGTCAAAGTCATGAGTCCCATGCCACCGTGGCAAGGCCTGCATGACACTTATGAAACTGGGTATATGACAACCGCCCTCACCAGAGGATGCACTGATAGGATACGATCGATACGACTGATACGGCTGATATGACTTCGCATGCTCATTTCTAATACTTCTGATACCCCACATGCGCTGCACAAGGTTCGTCCCGAGTCTGGGGTGGGGGTGGGGCAGTGGAGGTAGTGATAGGGTGGGGTAGGTGGAGAGCAGACCCGCCTGCGGTAGTGAGGCTGTGAGCCCACCTTGTGTCCTTAGGTGACCCGGAACAAATATTGCAGGTGGGCAAGGACTGCAGGCTGTCATTTCTGCAGCCACGATGGGGTGCCATGTGTGCATGTTGCAGCCTAAGGAGCACCATAGGAGGTAGGGCAGCTGGTCTCAAAAGCCAAAGCAGCAGCACTCCATGACACAAGGTCAGCCAGCAGCAGCAAATGATGGCGGTACGTTGTCGCCAGACTACTGTGAGCGTTGAAGGCTGGCGGGTGTCACAACGCAGTAGCGTGTTCTTGGCAGCGACTCACCATGTGAAATGTATATCAATGTCAGCAGCAGGACCGGCTAGGCAGCAGTCATTGCAATTTCCGAGCTAACGACTGACACGCCGTTGACGCCGCCAAGCGTCTGCAGGCAGGGGAGAAGAGGAGGGCAGATGTATAGGTGGGGGTATTCCCTACATTCCCCTTGGCTACCCTAACTCCCAGTCAATGGCGGTATGCAATCCGCAGTGATGACAACCCCACCATGCCGGTAATGCATGCCGAAATGCCGAAATGCATGCCGGTATGTAATCCGCAGTGATGACAACCCCACCAACATGGCCTTTAAAGCCATGTCCATACTCGCAGCAGCCAGCAGCCTGGCACAGGCAGTTGCAGTGCAGTGGGGCTGAGGACAAGCGTACAGCAAGCGAACCGAGGCTTGCGCTACAAAGGGCAAAGGCAAGGCCAAGGCATGCCGCCCCAAGGGCCTTGGGGCCAACGTGGGAGAAACAGTGTGAGCCTGCAGTGCAATGTCACCCCCTAGGACCCAACGACCCAGTGCTGCAGTGGAGCAAGGGATGGGCGGTGGCTGCTGGTCCACCCCTCTCTAGCTTTACCTACCCTACCCTTGCTTGTCCCCAAATACCCCCAACATCACTGGTACGCAGCAGAGCGGTCCGTGCGGTGGGCTGGCCCTGCCCCTGCCGCTGCCCGCTCACCAGCCAGTAGGTCTGACCACTGGTCAGGGTCCAGGTCAGCCTGGACAGGTGTGCGCCAAAGGAGCAGGTAGGTGAGGCAATATCATTCTCAGCATCCTGCGCAGGCATGTGGCAGGCAAGGCATCACCATCACTGCTGCCTACCACACCCCCCAGTGGTGCGGCCACACCTGGCAGTGAGTGGCAGCGGGCAGCAGGGCAGCAGTGGTGCTCTGGGTTGGCAGGGGTGGCAGTACCCCCATGACCCCTTTAGGCCCCTGATTATGCCAGCTGGCAGCAGGCAGAGCCGTACTCTGGGTGACAGTGACCCCCCATGACCCTTCCCATGACCCCCTGACTCCAGATTGTGACCTCCTTACTTCACAATGCCTCCTCCCCTGAGGAAGAGGACCCACCGTGCCCACTGGTCCTCCACAACGGCGTATGCTAGCAGCAGTGGCAGTCTGGTACAGGCTGAGGACAGAGTTCCAATCAACAGTCATTAACCCAGTCATCATCGTGATCATCGGATGAACTGCAATCGTGGAAGAAACCGCAAGCAGACTGTTGATGTAAGAATGGGGGTCCTGACATCGAAAGACAAGTTGAGGATACAGATACAACAGTACTCACAAGCTAAACCTGTTCACAAATTTCCAAATTTCTGCATTGCACAGCTATATTGAGCTGTTTTGTGATGAAACGACAATGTATACGGAGCGGAGCAGCACTGCCAGGCAGTGGGCGAGGCAGAGGTGCACAGGGCACAGAGCAGAGGCAAGCGGCGCAGTTTGTGTAGAGGGAGGCAAGGGGATGTGAGGAGGTCCAGGTGCAGCTGAGCTGAGCAGGTGGTCTGCTGCACCTTGGAAACAGGTGGAGAAGGTGACGTTCCTGCCATTGCCTGTGATGGGGCCAAACACCAAGACCTGATGTCCACCAGAGTCGAGACTGGTCACTGGGCGTGGACCAGACACTGGACCAGCTTGGCCTGCATGGCACACCGCCCCACACGGCCTGACACGCTTGACAGGGGCAAAGGGTTAGGCTGGGCTGCTGCTGCTGCTGCTGCACACCACCTGAGGCTGTACCCGCCAAGCCTGCACACACCTCCTGTTGGTGGGAGTGTGACTGGAATGGGGTTGCCACAAGAGCCAGGCACGAGGGGAGGTGAGGGAGGCAGTGGGGGGAAAGGGGGGGGGGAGGGGGGTAGAGGAGGTGGTGGGGAGGGGGAGGGAGGGGGTGGGAAAGGAGGTGGTGGGGAAGGGGGAGGGAAGGGGGGGGGAAGGTGGCGGGGGAGAGGGGGGGTCAGGTGGCGGGGGAGAGGGGGGGTCAGGTGGTGGGGGAGAGGGGGGTCCAGGTGGCGGGGGAGAGGGGGGAGAGGGTGGCGGGGGAGAGGGGGGGTCAGGTGGTGGGGGAGAGGGAGGGGATGGTGGCGGGGGAGAGGGGGGGTCAGGTGGCGGGGGAGAGGGGGGGTCAGGTGGTGGGGGAGAGGGGGGGGATGGTGGCGGGGGAGAGGGGGGGTCAGGTGGCGGGGGGGAGGGGGGGGATGGTGGCGGGGGAGAGGGGGGGTCAGGTGGTGGGGGAGAGGGGGGGTCAGGTGGTGGGGGAGAGGGGGGTCCAGGTGGCGGGGGAGAGGGGGGAGAGGGTGGCGGGGGAGAGGGGGGTCCAGGTGGCGGGGGAGAGGGGGGGTCAGGTGGCGGGGGAGAGGGGGGGTCAGGTGGCGGGGGAGAGGGGGGGTCAGGTGGTGGGGGAGAGGGGGGGGATGGTGGCGGGGGAGAGGGGGGGTCAGGTGGCGGGGGAGAGGGGGGGGAGGGTGGCGGGGGAGAGGGGGGGTCAGGTGGTGGGGGAGAGGGCGGGTCAGGTGGCGGGGGAGAGGGGGGGGAGGGTGGCGGGGGAGAGGGGGGGTCAGGTGGTGGGGGAGAGGGGGTTCCAGGTGGTGGGGGAGAGGGGGGGGAAGGTGGAGAGGGACTTGGTGGCGGCTGCAAACAGAGCAGCAACATGCAAGGAGTGAAAGCAAGAGGGCATCATATGTGTGAGAGAGCTTGGGCTGCCTTCTGGTGATTCTCCCTGATAATGCTGGCTGATGTGAGGAGATGTGTTGATGTTGAATGCGTCCCTGAGTGCGTCGCCATCACCCACCAGGGGGTCCAGCGGGAGCAGCTGGGAGTTCGAGGGGGCTGAGGGGGTGCTGGTGAGGGGGGCTGGGGGGTGGGGGCTGGAGCTAGGGCCGGGAGGTTGTGGGGCAGGGGGTGAGGGGGGGGTGGGAGGGAGTCCTGGGTCAGGGGGCGGTGGCCCTGGCCTGCATGAGGACATGTGCAAGCCAATCAACATTTGGCCAGCCAGCTCAGCAGGCAGGATGGCCTGGAATGTGCTGAGCAGCCCTTGCACTGCTAGGCTAGGGATAGGGGTCAGGGTCAAGGTGGTGTCGATCAGGGGTGCTTGCACTGGGGCTACAGAGAGACAAGCTTAGCACTCGGCTTGGCACTCAACAGCCCTGTAGCCCTGCATGCTCCAGCTAGTCACACTTACAGGGGAGGGGGTGATGGAGGCGTAGAGGGTGGGGAGGGGGAAGGGGGCGGTGATCCTGGATCCATTAGTACAGCCTGGCAGCGTTGGGAGGGCATTGCGTAGAGGGTAAAGAAGGACAGTGAGTCCCGGGTCATCAGGGAGCCGCGGCTGCAGGCAAGCAGAGCAGCAGCAGTTTCACTCTGCTGCCAGAAGACCCCTTTGCCAGCCTATCCCACCAGCGGCCCAGGTCCCCCATCACCAGAAGTGTCATCACCAAAAGGTGTAATTGAGGCCAACAGGCAGGGCAGCCATCAGGTCTCTATTCACACCCATTGCTACCTGTCACTCCTGTTCACACCTGTCAGCTGTGGGCAGGCTGCATCTCAATATGCAATCTCTGACGCCCTCCTGTTCCAGCAGCTGACATCACACCTGACTAGCTGACTGAGTCGCTAGCTGCTTTGTTGCACTCACCAGTCAAGCAGCAGCGGCTCCAGTGGAGCTACAGTGGATGCCAGTCTGCAGGGGGCAAGGGCCAGGCTGCGCACTCAGTACTGGTGCATAAGCTGTGCAGGTCACATGTACTGGTGAATACACCAGGCCATCTGTGCTGGGGCTGATGGGCAGCATGGGCGAAGTTTGACTTTCATGTACACAGTATGCACAGCTGTTGCTCAGTGCAGTCACCCACCTGTCAGGTTCAGGGCCCTGCAGGGCGATGCTGACCACCAGTGTGGCCACGCTGTCATTGACCTCTGCCGCCCTCAGGGCCCTGCGCTGGCTGAAGGGCACCAAGGTGCGGTTGCCAGCGCAGAAGTCTGTCACCTGCACCGTGATGCTGCTGTCCTGCAGGAAGTCACGCAGCAGCTGGGCCACCTGCAGGGCACAGGGGCAGGCAGGGGGCAGAGGTTGATGCAGGGGAGGTAGGGCAACAGGGGCCATAGGTCACGACGACAGTGGGAACAGCTTACGTCGCTTTTGAAGTAGGCCAGGCCCGGCATCAGCTCCTGGGCGGTGAGCGAGGTGCTGAGCAGGGCAGTGGTGTTGAGGGCCAGCAGCTGGGAGGCGCACATGCCCGGGGCAGAGAGGCCCTGCAGGCTCAAGCTGGGCGGCTGCTGTGCCTCGAGCAGCGCCTGAATGTCTGAACCCCAGCTGTGCACTAGCGACCACATGTCCAGGCCGTAGAAAGTGAGCAGGAGCGGGGTGGCCGTCCTGTTGTAAAGTCCAGAGTCGGCGAAGGCGTGCGCGGTGAGGGTATAGCAAGGCTGTCTGTCAGCTGCACGCCCGCAGCATCTGCTAGGAATGCACGACAATGCGCAGTGTCGATTACAAAGTTCCCGTGGGAGGTCAAAAGGTTGCCGGGCGGTCAAAGGCTTGCTCTCGTCTTTACCAGTCTTTGCTCCCTTCCTCAGCTCCGTTGTCACCACCGCAGCAACGATTGTGACCACCGCGACCACTGCCAAGGCCGGGATTACCACCGGCTTCGTTTCTGACCAGCTTGGTAGACGCATTGTCACGCCTTGGTGTGCACCGCTACTAGACACTGTTCAGAGAGCATACTGTTCCATGCATAGCAAACCACGCTCCCTCACGATACGATTAGCGTCGCCACTAAGTTTGGCTGATAATTCTGGCTTGGGGCGTGCGACAATGCATACGACACGGCAACAGAACACATATCCACGCTCTCACACGTCTCACAAATCCGTGCTAGTTAGGCAACACGAGACTGGGGAACTTGAGTGCGGACACAACAAGTTCAGCCCTGCCACCTGTGTTGCCGCCGCAGTCTCGGCTGCACCATCATTGTGTATATTTTGTGCGTCTCTCATCCGAGTAGTCAAACAATGCATAGACATGTCCATGGTTTTACTGCAAGTTCCCATGGTGCCGTGGCCATGGTTTTACTGCAAGTTGCGCACAAGAACTGGCGACTTGCATCATTGCGGCATGCACATAGATGGGTGCAAACAACTCACCCATGCAGGGACAAGCACAGCAGTCATTGTAAGCGTAGTGGGTTATGCTGGCAATCTTTGCTGTTGTTAGCAATGGTGTATGACAATGATCAGCTGCTCAGCTAGGATCATGTGTGTCCGTACAGCTGCAATGCCAGCGACGGCTTCATGTAGGCTGTCCAAACCCTGCTACTTGTTGGGCTAGCCTCTGGTACTCTGGCTGCTGTTCCTTAGTCCAGGACTCAGACCCTGACCAGGTCAACGCCTGCCTACCCGCCCAGCCTTCCAGCCAGGCAGGCCGGCTGCCCTCGCTTGTGTCCTCCACTCTTGGAGCGGCGGGTGATGATGTTGGCCACCAGCTTCAGCCAGCTCTTGTCCACGCTGCTGCCGGTCAGGTCGCACACCTGCAGGCAGGCAGGGGCAGGTCAGGGCAGGCAGGGTTGGCAGCATGATATGGCACTGCCAGTCAGCAGAGAAGAAGACAGGAGCAGCAGGAGCAGGCAGCGGGGACCAAAGGCGCAACGCTACTGCCAAACGACCTTTATAGTAAGGTAGGTGCTGAGGGATGCAGAGTTGGTATCAGGGCACTGACCTGAAGCACGGGCTTGACCCGTGTCCCCAACCCGGGTAACCTAGCCAAGACCGGGCTGTACACGGACCGTGGTGGGAGCTCGAGGTACAGTGCAGCTGCGGTATTGCAACATCAGCAGCCTGCCGCCATCTGCCGCCGTGTGGTCCAAGTGGCGGCTGCAGCCCAGCTGACCTCTGCCAGGACCTTGGCGCCCGCATCCCTCAGCGGGTTGTGGCTCAGGTCCAGCACCTGCAGCTGCGAGTTTGCTGCCAGGTAGGTCGCCACCATCTGGTAGCCCTGCAGCAGCAGCAGCAGCGCATGCCACAGCACACGGCAGCTGCTGCAGGGCGCAAACAAGACACAGCTGCGGCGCCGCCCCTCTACCTCCACCTGTCGATGTACCTAACACTGGCTGCAGGCTGCTCCTGAACACACGGCTGTGGGTCATGGTGTGATTAGGGCCAGTGAGGTGGGCCTGGGCCGTCTAGACTCGCCGCGAGTGTGTGTCCACTTCTTATTATTCACAAGGTCGCTGAGGTGTCAAAGCAGGGTATGGCCACCCGCTGTCCAACAGACCCAACATGCACCCCTCGGCCTAAGTCCAAACCCTTGAGCCTGAACCAAAACCCTATCCCTGAACCCTGTGTTGGACAGGTCCAGCTCCCTCAGCCCCAGGTTGCTCTTCAGCGAAGTCTGTTGTCTGAGGTCATTGCCTTCAACAAACCCACCACCATCCATGTCATATAGTTTGAATGCGACTGCGGACAAGCAGCAGCAGGTGGGCAGTGACTGCATGCCCTTGATGCATCCCAGCCCTGGAGGTACAGCAGCCAGCAGCTGGACTGCAAGCGGTCCTGTTAGGGTGACTGACATTTGTACTGCTGCACTTCTGCCTGGTCCAGCGTCCCAAAGTATGCCAGGTCTTACCAGGCGCGCAAACCGTCGCTGCAACCTGGCCACATCCTGCTTGGCCAAATAGCTGCCTGCCTCTGCACGGCTACTGCTATTGCACACTGGCTGCTACGATGTTGACCAGCTACTGTGAGGTATGATGATATGGTATGATGGTATGGTATGCTATGGTAAGTACGTCAGTGGCTCCACCCCCTTACGCCCCATGTCCTGCTGGCCCCGCATGGCGTGTTAGGGCTGAGGTTTGGGCCGGCACATGCGCTGGGCGTGGGCGCGCATCCAAGCTTGCGGCGAGGCCGGGCAGTGTATTGGGAGGGCCGCGGCGAGGTCCTAAGGCGTGCCAAGCTGGTCGGAAGATGTGGCTGGGTCGGCCAATATCATGACCATATTGGAAATGCCTGACAACATGGACCCACACGACATTCCCTGGCAGACCCCATCTGTCACAAAACAACACAAACCAGCAACCAACGGGAGGGGTAGCCGGTTGCAAGACATACGACGAACGGTAGTAACCAGCCTTTAGCTAGGTAGCTGGCAGGATGCGGCTGCTGGTGCAGTAAGGTTGCAGCCTGCAAGTTGGCAGTCTCTGGCAGCACTCTAGGCTAAGGGCAGGAGCTTGTGCGTGTAGGTCACGCCCGTGTCCTTGGCAACGATGTGCCCGGCGCCTCGCAGCAGCCACTTGGTGGTCAGCAGCCCCTCCACGCCGACCGGCCCGCGGGCATGAATGCGGCTGGTGCTCACTCCCACCTGCACAGCCACCACATGGGCGACGAGCAGCAGGCGCGAGCATGGCTCACTGCCAGCGAGGCCCGGCCACGAGAGCGACTCTGATAAAGGCGACACGTGTGCTTACCTCCGCCCCGAGTCCGCACCGAAAGCCGTCAGCAAATCGGGGCGAAGCGTTGTGGAAGACGCAAGCCGCGTCAGTGCCCGTCAAGAACGCCGCGGCTGCAGCAGCGTCTTCTGTGATGATGGTCTCTGTATGTGACGAACCAAATGCGTGAATGTGTTGCAACGCCTGCATTCCGGGAACAGGCACAGCATCAGCAGCGGAGACGATGCTGATTGAGGGGGCCGACCCGATGCCACCCAGTTTCCCCACCCTGTCGGAAGAGTGTGAGCACGCCACGGCAGCGCCACAGCTCACAAACCTTGAGGAAAGCTGTCACCTAAACTAGCCGAACCTCAGCACTCAAGGCTGCCAGTGCGGCAGACAGCGCCACACCGATTTGCCTCTACTCTGTACACAGCCTGGCCAAAAGCCAGTCAGTCAGCACCCTACTTGGGTGATGTCCGGCACCACCAGCAAGGAAACGTCCATTGAGGAGTATTCGTGCCGCTGGTCTGGAGGGGCGGGCAGGGGCCCACACACAGCCAGCACCTGAGGGCCTGGGAGGAGGCAGTGCAGGGAGGAGGCAGCATGGCACCCACAGGGTGGGAGGGGGGGCTGGGAGGGCGGGGAGAAGCATTGGCAGTGGGTGCAGGTAGGGTACAGCAGTGTGGTGGCAGGTGGAGATGGCGTAGGGGTAGAGCAGTGAGGGTGACCAGGGCGGCTCACGGCACTTGAGTGTGCAGCAGGGACGGAGGCCTGACGGGCAGCCTCCCCCCTGCTGCTGTACCCCAGCCCCGCACCCACAGTCCGAGTGCACTGTGACCCCTGCGGCCTGCAGGGCGCTGCACAGGGTGGCCAACCCACTGGCGGGGCCACTGCCGGGCTGGCTCAGCCAATGCTGGTGGACGAGGACCTGCGGGGCAGGCAGGCAGGCGGGGAGGGGGAGGGGCAGCGGGGGGGAGGGGCAAGGGAGAGGGGATGCAGAGGCAGGGCTGGGCTAGTCATATTAAGGGAGGGCTGAATTGGAGGGGGTGTCGCAGTGGGGCTGGTATCAGAAAACGAGTCCGGGGGGGTGTCTGTGGCGGAGGGTGAGGGGCGCCTGGTGGGCCAGGGCCAGAAGCACAGCTGGTGGGGCAGCAGGCAGCTGCTGGCGGGCTCTGAGCGAGTCGCCTTGGTTAGGTTCGGTCAGTCCTGTCAATTCTGGGGCCGGGGCTTGGCCGGGGCTGCATGACGCCTGGCTGCAGGCGTGCCCCGGTCTGTTGGCGCCGCGCACGGTTTGCAGGGGCGGGGGTGGGTGAGGGGGTGCCTGGTCAGGGGGAGGCCGAGGCCCAGTACTGGGCAGGGTGGGCAGGGAAAGGAGAGTGGGAGAGCTGTAGGGTGGAGTGTAGGGGTGGTGCAGGGGGAGGGTGATGGAAAGGCTATGCTCAGGGTGGGTCGTGGTTTCGACAGTATCGACCCCAGTGGTGTGCAGTGTGATGCAGCGTGCAGCAAGGGACAGGCGGGCTGTTGACCAGGGCCATGCCATGCCCTTCCTGACCTCTGTCCCACTCTCTTCACCTCTGCCTACCCAGTAGGCTTGCACTGCCACTGCCGCTACCCCCGGTGGTACAACCCCGGTGTTACTCTGTGGGCTCAGCCATGTACCTGGCCAAAACTTCTGCTGCGTCCGGGCGTGTGCAACAGGCCAGGTGCAGCAAACTCCCTCCCACCCTGTGCCGACCTGTGTCCAGCTGCGTGCCCTCCCTGACCAGCCTGACACTGGAGCTCATGGGCACGGACATGGCGTGGGCATCAGCCATGCCATAGCTGCTGACTAGCTAGGCCGAGATGGCGTTTTCCTTCGAGGCCTCTTGTAACGGGACACAGTCTGGTGCTGGGCGTGCAACCTGCCCCCTGCCCCTGGCTCCGCCTTGTCAGCTGGTGCACGCTGACACTTGTCATGCACAGAGAGTGACCAGAGTCATGCACCTCGTGTCACTCGTGTCAACCATTACCATGCACTAGGTGGTTGATGCCATTGTCTCCAATCAGAAGTCTCACCTTGGCATTGGTGTGCCCACGCACATACTTCGACACATCACATCCACGCAAGCACCTGTCAGATCTTGCAAACTCTGTCGTAAAGAACTGAACTCAATGCATCCAATTGTTTTATGTGGCCATGCAGCCTCATGGCTGACAGTGTAAGCCATCACCATGCACTACTTTATGTATGGGGCATCCAATTGGCAGGTGCTCCTCACTGCGAGGGTTGTGCATGCTGGTATGACCCACAGATCCCTGTCTCTTGCCACATGAACCATATCGCATGTGCGCCCAAACATGCGTAGCACCACTGGGCAGCACCAGCTACTACGTATGACATCCTCAAAGTCATGAGTCCCATGCTAACGTGGCAAGGCCTGCACGGGACTCACCATATGATGCATTGACAGGATACTATTATGCATGCACACTACTTCTGGTACGCCACATGGCCTGTACCAGGTACGTATCAAGCCCACTTTGAGCCCTGCGCAAGACAGTGACTTTATGAATGCGGGCTATGGAGGCAGCACCACCTTGTCCCCATGGTGGCCAAGCCTAAAGCATTGCAGGTGGCCAAGGACTGAAGGCGCTCGCCCCTGCAGCCAGGTGGGCCAGTCAGTGTCGGCATAGCAGATGGCATTACGGCTTGGCAGCAAACAGCAGCAGTATTCTCGACCAATGTATAGCAGGGCAGGACCAGGACAGGGCCAGAACCTGGAATCAGCAAAGTGTGAGTGAGGAAGGCGGTCGTGCTAGACCCCATGCGGCGGCGTGTTCATGGCAGCGGCTCACCAGGTTGAGTGAATATCAGCAGCAGGACCGTCTAGGCAGCAGTCACCAGGAGTGTCGAGTTGGCTACCGCAGTGCCCTGGTGACGCCCTGTGAGCATCTGCGGGCGGATGAAGGCAGCAGGGCAGTAAAGTAGAGGTGAGGGACATGGTGTGGCTAGGACACGGCTTGGCAGTGTGGAGGGCGTGCCAAAGCAATGATGGCCAGCCAGGCAGAGGACTTAGGACTAGCAAACTGTCACACCACCCCCACAGGCTGCACAGCAGGTAGCAATGGCCCCAGTGGCGCCAGCAGGAGACAGACGGTGGCTGCAGCGGCGGTTCAACCAATTCAATATGTTCTAGTCTGTGCAATGTGTTCAGTTCACTTGGAGTTTGGAGCAGCACAGGTGGCATCTAGCGCTTGACGTGGGGTTCTGTTTGCACAGCCTGCCCCACCTCTGCCCCACCCTCACTAGCTCTGCTACCTCTGCCTCTGCTCTCATACCCAAAACACAGACAACCAGCCAGCAGCCAGGCACAGTTGCAGTTCAGCACTGCTGAGGAGCTGAACTCCAGCAGGCCCACCACTCCCCGGCAGCAGTGCTGATCAGCAGGGTAGCCTGCTCCCTGACAAGCCCCCGGCAGCAGTGCTGATCAGCAGGGCAGGGCCGCTGCCTGGGGCCGGCTCACCAGCCAGTAGGTCAGGCCATTGGTCAGGGTCCTGGTCAGGCTGGACAGCTGTGCGCCAAAGGAGCAGCCAGGCCAGGGGGCGTCATCATTCATAGCCACCTGCGCAGTCAAGTAGGCATCAAGGACCCATCACCATCACCGCTGCCCAGCACACCCCCGGTGCTGCGGTCCATCCTGGCAGTGAGTGGCAGCGGGCAGCAGGGCAGCAGGCAGAGTGGTGCTCTGGGTCGACAGGGGTGGCAGTGACCCCGCTGACCCCTGCAGGCCCCTGGCCACACCACCCTCACAGCCAGCTCCGCCCTGACCACAGCTTCCTCAACCAGGAAGGGACCCACCGCGACATCTGACCCTCCACAGCCGAGAATGCTGGCAGTTGCAAGCTGGTACAGGTAGAGGGCAGAGTTCCAAGGAGTAGTCACTGCAACCACCACACTGGCCAGCCACATGAGCAGCTCATAAGCTGGCAGCATGCAGAGCGCAGCAGCACTGCCAGGCAGTGGGCAAGGCAGAGGCCCAGGCACAGGGAGCAGGGCAGCACAGCATCCTAGCAGCATGCGGGGCACAGAAGCGCTGCAGTGGGTGAGGCCGAGGAGCACATAGCATAAGGCAGTCTGTGGAGATGGGGGCAGGTATTTGAGTAGGCCCAAGTACGGTTGAGCTGAGCAGGCGGCCTGCAGCACCTTGGAAGCAGGTGGTGGAGGTGACGGCCCGGCCATCGCCTGTGATGGGGCCAAACAGCACGACCTGGTCCCCCCAGTAGTTGAGGCTGGTCACTGGGAATGAACCAGAAACATAGAGTGGTTGACCTGCACAGTATATCACTCCACACAGCCTGACACGCTTGACAGGGGCCATAGATCTGGCTGGACTGCTGCACACCACCTAAACCTGCACCCACCCACCTGATGCTGGGAGTGTGACTGGCAGGGGGTAGCCACAGAGGGGCATGGGGGGGGGCGGCGAAGGAGGTCGGGGGGGAGAGGGGGGGTCAGGTGGTGGGGGAGAGGGGGGGTCGGGTGGTGGGGGAGAGGGGGGGCCAGGTGGCGGGGGAGAGGGGGGGTCAGGTGGTGGGGGAGAGGGGGGGTCAGGTGGTGGGGGAGAGGGGGGGTCAGGTGGTGGGGGAGAGGGGGGGTCAGGTGGTGGGGGAGAGGGGGGGTCAGGTGGTGGGGGAGAGGGGGGGTCAGGTGGTGGGGGAGAGGGGGGGTCAGGTGGTGGGGGAGAGGGAGGGTCAGGTGGCGGGGGAGAGGGGGGGTCAGGTGGTGGGGGAGAGGGGGGGTCAGGTGGTGGGGGAGAGGGGGGGTCAGGTGGTGGGGGAGAGGGGGGGTCAGGTGGTGGGGGAGAGGGGGGGTCAGGTGGCGGGGGAGAGGGGGGGTCAGGTGGTGGGGGAGAGGGGGGGTCAGGTGGTGGGGGAGAGGGGGGGTCGGGTGGTGGGGGAGAGGGGGGGCCAGGTGGCGGGGGAGAGGGGGGGTCAGGTGGCGGGGGAGAGGGGGGGTCAGGTGGTGGGGGAGAGGGGGGGTCAGGTGGTGGGGGAGAGGGGGGGTCAGGTGGTGGGGGAGAGGGGGGGCCAGGTGGCGGGGGAGAGGGGGGGTCAGGTGGTGGGGGAGAGGGGGGGGTCAGGTGGTGGGGGAGAGGGGGGGTCAGGTGGTGGGGGAGAGGGGGGGTCAGGTGGTGGGGGAGAGGGGGGGTCAGGTGGTGGGGGAGAGGGGGGGTCAGGTGGTGGGGGAGAGGGGGGGTCAGGTGGTGGGGGAGAGGGGGGGTCAGGTGGTGGGGGAGAGGGGGGGTCAGGTGGTGGGGGAGAGGGGGGGTCGGGTGGTGGGGGAGAGGGGGGGCCAGGTGGCGGGGGAGAGGGGGGGTCAGGTGGCGGGGGAGAGGGGGGGTCAGGTGGTGGGGGAGAGGGGGGGTCAGGTGGCGGGGGAGAGGGGGGGGAGGGTGGTGGGGGAGAGGGGGGGGATGGTGGTGGGGGAGAGGGGGGGTCAGGTGGTGGGGGAGAGGGGGGGTCAGGTGGCGGGGGAGAGGGGGGGTCAGGTGGTGGGGGAGAGGGGGGGGGAGGGGGGGGTCCAGGTGGTGGGGGCAAAGGGGGGGCAAGTTGCCGGGGAGAGGGGGGGTCAGGTGGAGAGGGGCTTGGTGGCGGCTGCAAACAGAGCAGCAGCAAGAGTGCATCATCTGTGTTTGCTGGTGTAGTTGGGAATGTGTGCGTCGCCATCACCCACCAGGGGGTTCAGCGGGAGCAGCTGGGAGTTCGAGGGGGCTGAGGGGGTGCTGGTGAGGGGGGCTGGGGGGTGGGGGCTGGGGCTAGGGCCGGGAGATTGTGGGGCAGGGGGTGAGGGGGGGGTGGGAGGGAGTCCTGGGTCAGGGGGCGGTGGCCCTGGCCTGCATGAGGACATGTGCAGGCCAATCAACATGTGTCCAGCCAGCTCAGCAGGCAGGATGGCATGGAATGTGCTGAGCAGCCCTTGCACTGCTAGGCTAGGGATAGGGGTCAGTGTCAGGGTCAGTGTGGTGATGATCAGGGGTGCTTGCACTGGGGCTACGCACTGCCAGGCACCCTACAGAGAGACAACCTCGGCACTCGGCTTGACACTCAACATCGGTGCAGCTGCAGCAGCACACTGCAGCTGTCACGGTCACACACAAGGGGTGCGGGGGGTGAGATCGGGGATCGAGGGGAAGGGTGAGGTAGGTGGTGAACATTCAACAGCCCTGTAGCTGCAGCCCTGCATACTCCAGCTAGTCACACTTACAGGGGAGGCGGAGAGGGAGGGTGGGGGGGAGGGGGGCGGTGAGCTGGGCAGCAGTGCAGCCTGGCAGCGGTGGAAGGGCATGGCGTAGAGGGTGAAGAAGGACAGTGAGTCCCGGGTCATCAGGGCGCCACGGCTGCAGGCAAGCACAGCAGCCATGCCAGTTTGGAAGCAGGCCTGAGTGGTGGCAGGCAGGTGGTGATCAATATGCTGCAGTTTGGAAGCAGAGTGATGGCAGGCGTGGTGATAGTTCTGCTGCCAGAGTCTTCCCTTTGCTTACCATCATTGCCTATCACCAGCGGCCCAGGTCCGCCATCACCAAAAGAGAAGGATTGGGGCCAACAGGCAGGGCAGCCATCAGGTCTCTATTCACACCCCTTGCTACCTGTCGGCTAGTGTCACACCTGTGTCACACCTGTCAGCTGTGGGCAGGCTGCATCTCAATATGCAAGCTCTGACGCCCTCCTGTTCCAGCAGCTGACATCACACCTGACTAGCTGACTGAGTCGCTGCGCAGTTGCTTGCTTGCGCTCACCAGTCAAGCAGCAGAGGCTCCAGTGGTCCTGCAGTGGAGGCCAGCCTGCAGGGGGCAGGGGGCAGGCTTCGCACTCAGGGCTGCGTTAATGGTGTGTGAACTGTGGTGGGGCTGGCCAGTTTGACCACCCGTATGAGGCACAGCTGTTGCTCAGTGCAGTCACCCACCTGTCAGGTTCAGGGCCCTGCAGGGCGATGCTGACCAGCAGTGTGGCCACGCTGTCATTGACCTCTGCCGCCCTCAGGGCCCTGCGCTGGGTGGAGGGCACCAAGGTGCGGTTGCCAGCACAGAAGTCTGACACCTGCACCGTGATGCTGCTGTCCTGCAGGAAGTCACGCAGCAGCTGGGCCACCTGCAGGGCACAGGGGCAGACAGGGGGCAGAGGTTGATGCAGGGGAGGTAGGGCAACAGGGGCCATAGGCCACGACGACAGTGGGAACAGCTTACGTCGCTTTTGAAGTAGCCCAGGCCTGGCATCAGCTCCTGGGCGGTGAGCGAGGTGTTGAGCAGGGCAGTGGTGTTGAGGGCCAGCAGCTGGGAGGCGCACATGCCCGGGGCAGAGAGGCCCTGCAGGCTCAAGCTGGGCGCCTGCTGTGCCTCGAGCAGCGCCTGAATGCCTGAACCCCAGCTGTGCACCAGCGACCACATGTCCAGGCCGTAGAAAGTGAGCAGGAGCGGGGTGCCTGTCCAGCTGTATCGTCCAGACGTCGGGGAAGGCGTGCGCGGTGAGGGTATAGCAAGGTTGTCTGTCAGCTGCACGCCCGCAGCATCTGCTAGGAATGCACGACAATGCGCAGTGTCGATTACAAAGTTCCCGTGGGAGGTCAAAAGGTTGCCGGGCGGTCAAAGGCTTGCTCTCGTCTTTACCAGTCTTTGCTCCCTTCCTCAGCTCCGTTGTCACCACCGCAGCAACGATGGTGACCACCGCAACCACTGCCAAGGCCGGGATTACCACCGGCTTCGTTTTTGACCAGCTTGGTAGACGCATTGTCACGCCTTGGTGTGCACCGCTACTAGTCACTGTTCAGAGAGCATACTGTTCCATGCATAGCGACCCACGCTCCCTCACGATACGATTAGCGTCGCCACTAAGTTTGGCTGATAATTCTGGCTTGGGGCGTGCGACAATGCATACGACACGGCAACAGGACACATATCCACGCTCTCACACGTCTCACGAATCCGTGCTAGTTAGGCAACACGAGACTGGGGAACTTGAGTGCGGACACAACAAGTTCAGCCCTGCCACCTGTGTTGCCGCCGCAGTCTCGGCTGCACCATCATTGTGTATATTTTGTGCGTCTCTCATCTGAGTAGTCAAACAATGCATAGACATGTCCATGGTTGTACTGCAATTTCCCATGGTGCCGTGGCCATGGTTTTACTGCAAGTTGCGCACAAGAACTGGCGACTTGCATCATTGCGGCATGCACATAGATGGGTGCAAACAACTCACCCATGCAGGAACAAGCACAGCAGTCTTTGTAAGCGTAGTGGGTTATGCTGGTATTCTTTGCCGTTGTTAGCAATGGTGTATGACAATGATCAGCTGCTCAGCTGGGTGCATTTGTGTTCATACAGCTGCAATGCCAGCGACGGCGTCATGTAGGCTGTCCGAACCCTGCTACTTGTTGGGCTAGCCTCTGGTACTCTGGCTGCTGTTCCACAGTCCAGGACTCAGACCCTGACCAGGTCCATGCCTGCTCACCCACCCAGCCTTCCCGCCAGGCAGGCTGGCTGCCCTCACTTGTGTCCTCCACTCTTGGAGCGGCCGGTGATGATGTTGGCCATCAGCTTCAGCCAGCTCTTGTCCACGCTGCTGCCGGTCAGGTCGCACACCTGCAGGCAGGCAGGTCAGGGCAGGCAGGGAGCCGTGCACCGTGCATTTCAAGAGGGGGAGGGCAGCATGCCCTAGCACTGCCAGTCAGCAGGGGACATGACAGGGGCAGCAGGAGCAGAGACTGCGCAATGACCGTTGTGCATAGTAAGGAAGGTGTTGTGGAGGAAAAGTAGGTCGGTATCAGGGCACTGACCTGAACCACGGGGGTGACCCGCGTCCCCAACCCTGGTATCCTAGCCAAAGCCGGGCTGTACACGGACCGTGGTGGGAGCATGAGGTACAGTGCAGCTGCGGCACTGCAACATCAGCGGCCAGCTCCCTGTGGCGCTGCTCTATGCTGCAGTCTGGCAGCCTGGCAGGCCGTTCACCTCAGCCCTGCACCTGCACCCTGCCACCTAGTCCCTGTGCCACTGCATCGCCTGCTTCACCAGCTTCTCACAGCTTCCTAGGCAGCTGGCCCCAGGCCCTGCCCGCACCCGTGTTGCCCAGCTGTGTGTTGGACAGGTCCAGCTCCCTCAGACCCAGGTTGCTCTTCAGCATGTGGCCCAGGGCGGCGCCCAAGGTCGCTGAGGTGTCAAAGCAGGGTATGGCCACCCGCTGTCCAACAGACCCAACGTGCACCTCTCGGCCTAAGTCCAAACCCTTGAGCCTGAACCAAAACCCTATCCCTGAACCCTGTGTTGGACAGGTCCAGCTCCCTCAGCCCCAGGTTGTTCTTCAGCAAAGTCTGTCGTCTGAGGTCAGTGCCTCCAACAAACCCATCACCATCCACATCATACATTTTGAGTGCGACTGCGGACAAGCAGCAGGAGGTGGGTCAGTGACTGCATGCCTTCATGCATCCCAGCCCTGGCGGAGGTACAGCAGCCAGCAGCTGAACTGCCAGCGCTCCTGTTGGCTCGACTCGCACTTGTACTGCTGTTCTGCCTGGTCCAGCGTCCCAAAGTATGCCGGGTCTTACCAGGCACGCAAGCCGTCGCTGCAACCTGGCCACATCCTGCTTGGCCAAACAGCTGCCTGCCTCTGCAAGGCTGCTGCTTTTGTCCGTTGGCTGCTACGATGTTGACCAGCTACTGTGAGGAATGATCTTTGGAGAAACACTACCACTACAACCTGAGTGAATGAATGTTATAGTACGCTATTGGATACGTAAGTAGCTCCACCCCCATGCGCCCCATGTCCGCATGGCGTGTTAGGGCTGAGGTTTGAGCAGTTTTTGGTCGGTTGCGAGGACATCCCCAGGACCGACCCCATGTTGGGCACGCCTGACTACACGGGCCCACAAGACTACCCACAAGATAAGGACAGGTACATAGACTTCCCTTGCCAGACTCCCTCCTATCATAATACAGCACGAACCAGCAAACCAATGGGAGTGGTAGCCGCTTGCAATACATACGACGAACGGTAGCAACCAGCCGTGGTACCAGCTAGGTAGCTGGCAGGATGCGGCTGCTGGTGCAGTAAGGTTGCTGCAAGTTGGCAGTCTCTGGCAGCACTCTAGGCTAAGGGCAGGAGCTTGTGCGTGTAGGTCACGCCCGTGTCCTTGGCAACGATGTGCCCGGCGCCTCGCAGCAGCCACTTGGTGGTGAGCAGCCCCTCCACGCCGACCGGCCCGCGGGCATGAATGCGGCTGGTGCTCACTCCCACCTGCACAGCCCCACATGGGCGACGAGCAGCAGGCGCGAGCATGGCTCACTGCCAGCGAGGCCCGGCCACGAGAGCGACTCTAATAAAGGCGACACGTGTGCTTACCTCCGCCCCGAGTCCGAACCGAAAGCCGTCTGCAAATCGGGGCGAAGCGTTGTGGAAGACGCAAGCCGCGTCGGTGCCCGTCAAAAACGCTGTGGCCGCGGCAGCGTCTTCTGTGATGATGGTCTCTGTATGTGACGAACCAAATGCGTGAATGTGTTGCAACGCCTGCATTCCGGGAACAGACACAGCGTCAGCAGCGGAGACGATGCTGATTGAGGGGGCCGACCCAATGCCACCCAGTTTCCCCACCCTGTCGGAAGAGTGTGAGCAAGCCACGGCAGCGCCACAGCTCACAAACCTGAGGAAAGCTGCGACCTGAACTACTTGAATCTTAGTTTTCAAGGCCGCCAGTGCGGCGGACAGCACCACACCGAGTTGCCTCTACTCTGTACACAGCCTGGCCAAAAGCCAGTCAGTCAGCACCCTACTTGGGTGATGTCCGGCACCACCAGCAAGGAAACGTCCATTGAGGAGTATTCGTGCCGCTGGTCTGGAGGGGCGGGCAGGGGCCCACACACAGCCAGCACCTGAGGGCCTGGGAGAAGGCAGTGCAGGGAGGAGGCATCGCGGCACCCGCAGGGTGGGAGGGGATGCAGGGAGGGCAGGGAGGAGGTGCAGTGAGGGGGTGAAGGGAGGGTACAGCAGTGTGGTAGCAGATGGAGACGGCGTAGGGATTGAGCAGTGAAGGTGACCAGGGCAGCTCACGGCAGTTGACAGTGCTACAGGGACGCAGGCCTGAGCAGCAGCCCTCCCCTGCTGCTGCGCCCCAGCCCCGCACTCACAGTCCGAGTGCACGGTGACCCCTGCGGCCTGCAGGGCGCTGCACAGGGTGGCCAACCCACTGGCGGGGCCACTGCCAGGCTGGCTCAGCCAATGCTGGTGGACGAGGACCTGCGGGGGGGAGGGGCAGGAGGGGAGCGGGAGGGGCAGCGGGGGGGAGGGGCAAGGGAGGGGGGTGCCTGGGCAGGGCTGGGCAAGTCATATGGAGGGAGGGCTCAGGTGGAGGATGGGTGGCAGGGCTGGGAAGGCGAGGGTGTGGGGGTTGGGCGATGGGGAGGTGTGGAAGTGTTGCCGTGGGGCTGGTATCAGGAGGAGTCAAGGGGTGTGTTTTGGGCGGAGGGTAAGGGGCGCCTGGTGGGCCAGGGCCAAAAGCAGAGCTGGTGGGGCCGCAGGCAGCTGGCTGGCTGGCTGGCACGGAGCGAGTAGCCTTGGTTGGGTTCAATCAGTGCCGGGCCAGGGCAAGGCCAGGGCTGCATGACGCCTGGCTGCAGGCGTGCCCCGGTCTGTTGGCGCTGCGCACCTTCTCAATGGCATTGCAGGCTGCGGGGTAGTCTGTCTTGCCGTCCACCACGACCTGCCGGGGCAAGGGGGTTAGCAGGTGCGTGGTCAGGGGAAGGCCGAGGCCCAGGTGCTGGTGAGGGTGGGCAGGGAAAGGAGAGTGGGAAAGCTTCAGGGCGGGGAGTGGAGGGGTAGTGCATGGGGAGGGTCATGGAAAAGGCTATGCTCAGCGTGGGTTGTGGCAGTGCTCAGCGTGTGCGGCCCCTGACCAGGTCCCTGACTGCCCCTTCACCACCATACCTTGACGGCCATGCCCAGGTCAGCGGCTGCGTCAACGTAGGCATGGCAGATGCCGTCTGCATGGCCCAGTACCGGGATGCGTGTGTTGCGCTGGATGAATGTGACAAGGGCATTGCCTCCCCTGGTGGTGGGCAGGGGGCAGACACAGGCAGTTGCATAGTGGGCAGGCGGTGGGCAGGCGGTGGGCAGGCGGTGGGCAGGCAGGCAAGTCTTCAGGCCCCCCCTGCTGGCATGGAGCAGACAAGCAAGTGGTCGGGGCAGCGAGGCTTTGTGAACAGTTTGAATAGCCAGTGGAGATGGTGAAGTGGGGTCAAGAAGTTGGAGGTGGCGGGGCGGGACGCTATGGAGCAGAACGGGGCGGGCAGGTGGTCCAGGCAGGGAGGCTTTGTGAACAGTTCAGGAGGCCAGTGGACGACATGGAGCAGGAGGGGGAGGGTGTGTGGCGAGCAAGGCACCTGGGGATGACCAGGTCGATGACGTCATCCAGCGCCAGCAGGTTGTTGATCTGCTCTCTGCTGGTGACCAGGCCTATGAGGTCAGCACCCAGCTGCGGACCTACAGCCTGCAGCGGCAGCGGGTGCAGCAGCAGGGCTGGTGACAGGGGCCAGTGTGAAGGGAGACAAGAAGGGAAGAAGGGCAGCAGCAGGGCTGGTGGCAGGGGTGTGAAAGCCCATAGGGGTGTGGAGGGAGACAAGAACAGAAGAAGAACAGGGCTGGGCATAGGCAGATTCCAGCACACTGTCAGTTCACACCCCTCCTGCCCTTCTTGTCACACCATCTCACACGCCTGGCAGTGGGTAGATGACTTAGTGTGATGATCCCAGGAAAACTTGAGCTGTTCCGTGGATGCTTGCTCAGTGTCTGCCTTCCTTTTCTTATGCTGCCTTATCCCCCTCCCCGCCCAGCCCCTGAACTTTACCTCAAGCCACCCCACCCCACCTCACCCACCCCACTCCAGCTTTACCCACTTGCTGCTGCCCTTCCCTGCTGCTGCCCCTAACTGCTGCTGCCCCACCCCACTGGGGGTCAGCACCTTGCTGGTCCTGCCCTGCCCTGCCCTGCCCTGCCCTGCCCTGCCCTGCCCTGCCCTGCCCTGCCCTGCCCTGCCCTGCCCTGCCCTGCCCTGCCCTGCCCTGCCCTGCCCTGCCCTGCCCTGCCCTGCCCTGCCCTGCCCTGCCCTGCCCTGCCCTGCCCTGCCCTGCCCTGCCCTGCCCTGCCCTGCCCTGCCCTGCCCTGCCCTGCCCTGCCCTGCCCTGCCCTGCCCTGCCCTGCCCTGCCCTGCCCTGCCCTGCCCTGCCCTGCCCTGCCCTGCCCTGCCCTGCCCTGCCCTGCCCTGCCCTTCCCTTCCCTTCCCTTCCCTTCCCTTCCCTTCCCTTCCCTTCCCTTCCCTTCCCTTCCCTTCCCTTCCCTTCCCTTCCCTTCCCTTCCCTTCCCTTCCCTTCCCTTCCCTTCCCTTCCCTTCCCTTCCCTTCCCTTCCCTTCCCTTCCCTTCCCTTCCCTTCCCTTCCCTTCCCTTCCCTGCCCTGCCCTGCCCTCACCTGCACCACAAGCTTGTGCAGCAGGGCATTGGAGTGGGTGGCCTCCTTCCCGCCCTTCAGCAGCAGGCCATTGCCGCTGCGGATGGCGAGCGATGCAATCTGCATGGCGCAGCAAAGCAGGCGCAGCGCAGCACCGCAGGCTCATCATGACCACAACTGAACTGACAGCGGCAGCAGCGGCAGCATGCAGAGCAGGATCAGGGGCGGCCCAGCTGCCACCCAATGGGAGAGGTCAGCATGCGGCTAGTGGCTCTGCTACAGCAGGACAACGAACAGCAGCAGCTCCCAGGGCCAGGGCAAGGCAGATGTGTACCCACCCCACCCCACCCCACCCCACCCCACCCCACCCCACCCCACCCCACCCCACCCCACCCCACCCCACCCCACCCCACCCCACCCCACCCCACCCCACCCCACCCCACCCCACCCCACCCCACCCCACCCCAAAAGTTGGGTTCAAGCAGTACAGGTTAGCAAGTGTGGTTGCAGGGGTTGGGGTGGGGACCTGCGGCAGGGCGTCGGGCCGGGCCTCAAAGATGATGAGCACCACACCAATGGCGGTGGTGGAGCGCTCCAGCACTAGTCCTGCAGGGGGGAGGGGGAGGGGGCAGGGGGGAGGGGGGACACGGCCGGGCAGGAGATGCAGGCCGGGCATCACTGAAGCCATGCAAGCAGGTCAGGACAGGTCAGCACCCAGTCAGCACCCAGTCAGGTCAGCAGTGGCTGGTAACACTATTCCTTTTGTTCAACCAGATGCACGATGTGTCTCTCAAATTGACATAGCCCAGATTCATACCCTCACATGACACACGGCACATGGCAAAAGTCGCAAAGCGCAATAGCCATAGCCTATAGGCGCAATAGTCATAGCCTATAGGCGATATCTAGAGGAACATGGCATGTCATATCAACATATATGGCGCTACCGGTATACTAGTTATGGCAGCAATGCTGTGAAGCAAGCCACTAGAGCTCCTGTTGGGCACCCACAGCAGTGATGTGGGCAGCGACCCTAGCGCATCCCTCACTGAACATGGCAACCCAAGTCTCTCATCCCTTGGCTGCCTCCCCCCCAGCTGCTCACCCCCCTGCTCCTCATCCCCCTACCGCACTCCCTTACCCTCGGCAAGCTCCATGCGGCGTGTGCACTTTCCCAGCGGCTCCTCCTGCAGCCAGGGTGCAGCCCAGGCCCCGCACCCACTAGGCTCAGCCCAGCCTGCCTGTAGGTGCATGCACCTGCCTCACCTGCCCGCCACAACCCCTGCCCTTGCCGCACGCCCTTGTCCTCGCTCTGGCTTGCCCAATGGCCTTACTAGCCCCTCACCTGCCCTCCCAACTCCACCCACCCCACCTGCCCCTGCCGGGGCGTCCCTCTAAGCCAGGTCCAGCAAAGCACCTCTACTGCCCCGTCTCGCCCTCCAGCTCCTCACCCCCCGCTCTGCCCATTAGGGCCTACCTGCTGGGCTATGGCACGGATGCCAGCTGCCAGTTGGGCAATCTTGGCCGGCTTCAACACCAAGCGCTGCAGCAGTGCGTCACCGACCTTGCCCTGCAGGGAGGAGGGAGGAGTAGCCCACTGAGCTGGAGGGGAGGAGGGGAGAAGGGGCGAAGGGGCGGAGGGGCAAAGGGAAGGATAGGCGGAGGGGTGGAGGGGAGTGGGGGTGGGAAGGAAGGGAGGAGGGGAGGTGGGATCAGGGGGTAACATAAGAGAGCAATAAGTACAGTGCATAGGACTTCCTGAGCTGCCCCAGCTGAGTGCAGCATGGTGCTCATGGCAAGGTGTGCACCACACCTCACACCTCCACCCAGCTCCTGGCAAACACCCCTAAACCAAATTACTCCCACACTACCGCCAAGGCTCGGTGTTAGGGGTAGGGGATGAGTGGGGTCAGTGGGTAGTGGTTGGCGGTTGCTTGCAGACAACTGACTCTGACAGGTCTCTGACTCTACAATGTGAAGCCAGCTTAGCCCTGCATGCCACTGACCTGTGCCTGCTGCACGTCCAGGCTGTTGGCGGCCATGATCTCCTCAGTGGAAGCCTCCAGGCTGTTGGCCAGCCTCTCCAGCATCTGCTGCCGCTGCAGGCTGGGCAGAGACTGCAGCACACGGCTGGCAGCCCGTGCCCGCAGTGCCATGTCTCGCACCGCACCTGAAGCGCTCCCTGCCTCGACTCCAACCCCTGCCCCAGCCGCTCCTGCCCCTCCTGCTGCCCCTGCTGCGCTCCCCACTGCGTCTGCTGCCTTGGCTTGCACCTCAACTGGCGTGTGGTCGCCATTGGTGAGGAGGGCTGCTGAGCTTGACTCAGTCAGGTCTGCAGGTAAGCAGGAGCAGGAGGGTGGGAGGGGCTACAGGCGCTGACTGACCTCAACACAGGGACCTTCACCTGCCCTCTACTCATGATCACCCTTGGCAAGGTGGATATGGTAGAACCCCTGTTGTTGAGGGCCCCTGTTGTGGGTGTACTACCATACCTGGTCGAGGCAGGCCAACAGGGGCATTGTTGCAGGGCCAGCAGAGCTGCTGTGCATGCGGTGCAACGGCTGCATGGGGCCAACGTTTAGGAATTTGGAAGTCACCCTGGTCGTGTATCGGTTCATCGCCCAGGTACGCATGTATGTGTGATGCTGGGGTGCAGCAGAGGACATGGGCAGGAGTGCTGCCTAGTCGTAGCTTTGCCCGGGTGCTCACCTTGTGGGCCCTGTCCTGACCCTGGCCATCCTCCCCATTCCAGGTCAACCACTTCACCCTGCCCCGCATGGCCCACACCACCCTGCCCCGACCTTATCCCCTTATTGGCTGTGCCTGCTGTAAGGGAGGAGTGAGAGCAGGGAGCAGGGAAGCAGCAGGGGGTACAAACCAGGTATAAACATCGCTGCAGTGCTGCCCACCTGACAAAGCAGTAGCCAGTGAGGTTAAAGCGGCAGGGCCTGTCAGCTTCAGGCGCTGCTGCTGACCCTGCAAGGAAAGGAGGAGGCAAATGGGAAGGGGCAGGCGCAGGGGCTGGGGCAGGGGCAGGGGCAGGCAAGAGACTAAGAATTGGCTGCTTATGCACAATGCTGGACAGCTGGGTCAGGGTGGTTAGGGTGGTTAGGTTGTGATCAGGGAGGCACAGCAGGTCGTGAGGCCTGTGCAGCAGGGGCAACAGCGCAGTGGAGCCTCTTGAATGGGCCACACCCTACTGGCCTGGCACTGCGCATGGTGGCAAGCGCACTGCCGCCTCACGCCTTCCGCCTTCCGCACCTGGCCATCCTCCCACCGCAGCTGCAGGCCTGGCTCCGCGCCAGCAGCCCCCCCCTCCCCTGCTGACACTGTAAGGTTGGCCAGCTGCAGCTGCGGCCAGTAGGGGGTGGGGCAGCCAAGCCAGGCAGGCATGGAGTAGGACAGTCAGGGGTGGGTAGTGAGGGGCTGGTGAAGGAGGGCAAGCGGTGGAGAATGGGTACATGGGGTGTGAGTAATTGGTAGGGGGTGAGTGGCAGAGGGTGGGTGGGTGGAGAGGTGCAGGGGGCAGGGGCTGGGCTCAGGAGGTTCCGGTGCATGATGTGATGCAGTGTACAATCATGGGCTGACTATCCTGCCTGCCCTAGGTGCTGACCTGGCTGCTGCCCTGCACACTGCCCCTGCCCGCTGCCCTGCCTGCTGCCCCTGCCTGCTGCCCCTGCCTGCTGCCCCGGTCGCTGCCCCAGCCAGATGACCCTCACCTGCTGGGCTTGTAGTAGGGCCTGCGCTGACCTGACTGCCTGGCTGCACACTTCAGACGCGCCTGCAGCCAGCACACGAGATGGAAGGCAGGCAGACAGGCTGACAAGGGAGGCATGGCCTGGGTTGGCTGAGGTCATCCGGTATGGAGGATGCCTCCTCCATTCCTCCCTATCAACTTGTCATAAGCAGTGTCGAGGGAAAGCTTTAGAAAGGGCATTCCAGGGCCCTATGGCAGGGCTGTGGTTTGCACTTAACAATGAAGGGTTGTAGTACAAGATGTGGTGGTGGACCCTGGTTGTAGATGCTGCAGCTAGTTGTCCGGGTCTCCCTACACTGGGACTGACCTGTGATGCAAACATTAAGCTGCTGCTTGGGCAGTGCGGCAGCTGCAGTGCTGAGGTGCTCCATTAGGGTGCCTGCTCGTCAGGAAAGGGGTTTAACGCATTTGCAAGGCATCATGTCAAGGGCTTGCAACGCAATTGCTGGATGTCCAGCCATGTACCCAGCGCAGCCAAGCTAAGGGCGGAGTTGGCTCCATGTAGCAGCCCGCAGTCAATCTGCAGCTCAGCAGGATGTGGTAACCGACATTGTCAGCTGGCTGCTTCATGGCGCCATCGGCAGCTGCCCTCGCAACTGCCCACCTCGACCTCGATGGAGGCCCCATCTCTGAAAGGGGGCATTAGTCTGTGCAGCAGCAGGACAAGATAAAGCCTGTGACTGGCACAACAGTAAACTCGCAACCAGAGCATCACACACATTACTCAATCGTGCAATCTTGTGTACTAGGAGCTGCGTGGTGATAAGAGCCTGTTCGACTGCTCCCATCTAGCTCACTAGTGTGAGACACACGGGAGCAGCAGATACTGTGGCAGGAAGAATGAAAGCTTTTACTGGTACCCGCCCGAGCCGGATGGACACCTGCAAAGCTGTGGGTGTGCAGTGTGCGTGGAAATGCGGGCCGCAAAGTGCCGGATTTTCATCCGCTTTACCCGCCTACATTTGCAGGCAACCCGCGTCGCTCGCCACTCCCTCGTTGCCCATGTGGCAGCATCACCAGCTGCCGAAGTGTTGGCAGCGCCCGTGAGCTCTGCAGACCCGTTGATGCTGCGTGCCTTGCGGGGAGAGGCTGTTGAGCGACCACCGGTGTGGATGATGCGACAGGCAGGCCGCTACATGAAGGTGCGGACCTTGGCCCGAATGCCAGCCGTGGGGGCGGGATGGACGGCTCTCGTACTTATGCTGGCATTAGCCTTGGGTCCTTGTGTAGGTCAAGACACTTGCCATTTCCTACTGTGTCACCCATGTTGTGCATGTGCGTTACACACCACACATGGAGACCGCACACGCACCCCACAGCCCCTACCAGTGACTGCAACCAGGAGGGCTGCGTAGCTCAGGCCTGAAGGGGGAGGCAGCAGGCAGCTGCACAGGGGTAGGCCAGTGGTGGCATCACCTGGTCCTGTACCACAAGCCCCTGCACTCAGGGGTTGCTAGCGGGGCCAGAGGCGACTGTTCACAGGGTAATGGGTAAGGGGCAGCTGCAGGGTGGCAAGGTGGCAAACGACTGCAGCCATTCAGCCATCCAGCCATTCACCATCTCAATGCCTCACCGCCAGGCAGCCTGATGGCCCACAGTGAGAGCATTGTGGCGGACAAAACAAATGAAACTGAACTACCACCACCCCGCAGCTCCCGTTGGAACGTACCAAACCATTGCCAGCTTGTAGCATCATGTGTTGGCTGGCTGGCAGGCTGGTGGGCATGAGCCTAATTTGGCAACAGCTGTTGCGTGCGGGGCATGAGCCTAGTTTGGCAACAGCTGTTGTGTGCGTTGCATGAGCCTAGTTTGGCAACAGCTGTTGTGTGCGGGGCTGCTGAGCTGCAGGTGTACCAGGAGCTGGTGAAGAAGCATCCCAGCTTCCGGGAAAGGTCTGAGAATGTGGACCTGTCGGTGAGCGTGATTACGTCCCCTGCCTACCTCCCACCACCCACGCTGCACCACCTGACCACCACAAGCCCCCACGCCTGCCTGCCTCCCACTGCTGGACTCACCCACCTGCTGCTGCTCTCACTAGGACTAGCTCCCATCCAACATGCACCTCAGTTCAGACCGCACCACTTTCGCACGCTCTTGCGATGTGGCAGCGAGGATAGGATTTAGGATAGGATAGGAGCCAATGCCAAGAGCCCATCCAGCCCATGCCACCCCTGCTGCTCTTGGTCATAGGTGGAGATCACACTCCAGCCATGGCACGCGTTTAAACCTGACGGTGTGGTGCTGTTCTCGGACATTCTGACGCCTCTGGCCGGCATGAACATTCCCTTTGACATTGGCTCTGGCAATGGCCCCGTCATCTTCGAGCCCATCAGGACCATGGAGCAGGTGAGGAGGAGGGGCAGGGAGGCATAATCAGGCGCGCTCAGCGCAAAGGTGAGCAGGCAGCATGTTAGGTAGCCCCTTTCAAGATCAGGCTTGCTGCTGAGGCAGCAGTGTAGGGGTCGCGTAGATCATGGGGAAGGTGGCAGCCCTCGGCCTAGTTGCCTTTAGTTCTGGCATGGTTTTCTGAAGGGAGTGCTAGTGGTGGTGGTGTTTGTGGTGGTGGGTCTGCAGGTGAAGCAGGTGGCCAAGCTCATTCCACAAGAGAGCTGCGCCTTCGTTGGCGAAAGTCTAAAGCAGGTGGGGCACCGGTGGGGCGCTTAGGTGCGAGGCCAGGGTATAGGTAAGGGGTTGTTGCCCTCAGGGTAAGGGTAGGGCAGCTTAGGGTAAGGCAGCAGCGTAGCCCCTCGCACCCCCCACCCCACCCTCCCCTGAGGCTCACCACGTCATGGAGTGCAGCCAGACGTTGTCTGCGGGACCGCAAGCAGGCTGTGAGAGGGAGGCCACAACGCAGCAGCCACCAGTGCGGCGGGTGCGCTGTTCAGCGATGACGACCTTTGCAGCCACAGGGCGTCAGGGGCAGGTGCTTGCAGCTGGGAGCAGCAGAGCTAGCCGGCAGCCAGCACCAGTCAGCAGCAGCTGTTAAGGTAAGCACGGACAGGGAGTCTGCGCAGCCAAAGAGCAAAGTTCTGCTGGTAGGCACATCAGCATGCAGCTCGCCTGCCTCCCGCACCTCCACCTGCCCTTAGCCTGCGCCTCAATGCCCGCTTGGCTCTGGTGACCTGGCGGCTCAGGCTCCCTGCACTGAGCTGCTCTGATGCTGACTGCTGCAGCCACCTGCTCTCAGCCTGCGCCTGCCTCGTAGTACGGCTCTGACCCACTGCACTGAGCTGCTCTGATGCTGGCCGCTGTGACCTCGCTGTGCTGTGGCTCTGACCCTCCTGCGCCAAGAAGCTCTGCCGCTGACTGCTGCAACCTGCACGGCTTTTGGCTCTGTGGCTGTGGAGTGACAAGCGTAGCTCACCTTGCAGCACACACCCCACTGGCCGCGTGCTGGCTGACCTGCCCACCCCTGCTGCCCTGTGGCCAGGTGGCTGCCGCTGTGGGCAGCAGCGCTGCGGTGCTGGGCTTTGTGGGCGCGCCCTTCACCCTGGCCACCTACATTGTGGAGGGCGGCAGCTCCAAGAACTTTGCGCACATCAAGCGCCTGGCGTTTGGGCAGCCTGAGGTGCTCCACGCGCTGCTGGACAAGCTGGCGGACAACATCGCAGACTACTGCCGTTACCAGGTGGCCAGGTGGTCAAGGCAATGGCATGCAGGAGGGAAGGCAATGGCATTGCACCACACCGCACTGCAGATCCCTGGTGCCCAGGTCATAGCTAGTTTGCAGCCGGGTGGTGGCCATGTGGGAGTTGCATGGTGGGCGGGTGGCAGCCAGGCTGAAGGAGGTTGGGCAGGCAGGGTTGGGGATGTCCAAGGCATGCTCTGTTAGCAGGGGCCGTGCAGCCCTGCTGGTGGTGGTGGTGATGGTGGTGGTGAAAGTGACGAGCAAGGAGCTGCGGCACACTGCTACCCAGACCCATGTCGTGGTTTAGCTTCCTATGACAGTTCCCATTCCTAGCCTTTCTCATGAAACAATACAACCCCCAGAACCGCCCTGCCCAGCCTAGTCATCGTGCTGCTGCTGTGACTGTCTTCTGTCGCCGCAACTGCTGACTCTGGTGTGCGTTGTGCCCTGTGGTGCCCTGCTGCTGCCGGTCCCAAGTGCAGGCTGACACCGGTGCCCAGGTGATCCAGATCTTTGACAGCTGGGCCAGCGAGCTCATGCCCCAGGACTTTGACGTCTTCTCCGGGCCTTACATCAACAAGGTCATCACCAGCTTCAGGTATGTCGCTGACACCCCACGCTGCACTGAGCGCCACAGCTGCATCGCGCCTTGGGAGCTGTTAGCAGCAGCAGGTCATAGCTGTCGAACACAGCAAGCTGGGCAAGGCTGTTTTCATCACTGCAGACAGGTTAGGGTTTCATGACACCCTCATCCAACTAGGGTTGTATGCTGCATTGTCTACGTCCTCTTCGTGTCCTCCAACATAGGTGAGGCAGTGCGTGCTGCTGCCGCAGGTCAACCCACCCCCATGTGCCCATCATTCTGTACATCAGCGGTGGGGGTGGCTTGTTGGAGCGCATGGCCGCCTGTCGCCCAGACTGCATCTCCATTGACCAGAGTGTGGATATCGTGGATGGCATCAAGAGAGTGGGCACTGGCTTCGCTGTGCAGGTAAGGGTGCAGGAGCTGCTGTGGTCAGATAGCTGCATGGCGGGTGCGTACAGTTGTGGTGCGGGTGCGGTCCAGTTGCGGTGCATCCATGTTGCAGCTTTGGCCCTGCCACTGGTTGTCGGTAAGCTACATCACGGTGCCGACTGTTAAGTGCGGGTTTCGTTTCAGACTGTCGCAGGGAAGAGCTTGTTGTTGAAGTTGTTGAGGTCATGCTGATGTGAAGCAGAGGTGTCTGGCATCATCGTGCAGGGCAACATGGATCCAGGCATCCTTTTCGGCAGTCGGTCGACAATTGAGGCGCGCGTGATGGACGTGATCAAGAAGGCCCGCTCTCAAGGCGTGCGCCACGTGATGAATTTGGGGCACGGTGTGTTGCCAGGCACGCCGGAGGAGAACGTGGCAACCTACTTCGAGGTCGCTCGCACGGCACACCAACGGTGGTGATGCAGTGCGCACTGTCGACTAGCGCGGATCTTCTGCAAGGTTACGAATGCGACATCCGACCTGACAGCTCACTCTCTTGCGACCTTAATGAAACCCTAGGGTCAGCTGACACGAAGCTAGTATCTTTTCATGTCTTAGCGGCTAGTCAATCTGGTTCCCTCGCCACGTAGTGGTGGAGCCTGGGGCCCACTTGCACAGTCGAACTGCATGCCATTTACTGGGGAGCACACTCTGCCGCGCCGCACGATTCTGCGGCATAGGGAGAGTTTTGCTGACAAGTTGCTGCAGCAGGCCCTTCCCCCAAGCAGCCTTCATGCCGGCGGCCTTTGCGGCAGCTACGACCCGACGCGCCTCATCGTTGTCCTTGACCCTAGTTCTAATCACCGTGGGGCTCTGCGGATAGCTGCTGATCGAAAGCCATCGCTGCTAGCTGAATGCCGCACCGCTGCTGTACTACGCCATGTGGGCTGCCTCCTGTTTAAGCTGTTCCTTAAAGTGGGCTTGCTCAGCCTGAACTTGGGTCTGGGCCAGAGCCACCCTTGTCCTGTTGGCGGTGACCAGGCTGTGGATATTGTCGAGGGGCGCAGGTCGCCTGTCCAGGTGCCGGGAAGCGGCATGCGGGGGAAGGCGCAGGCCTGTGGCAGCCGGTTGCGTGCATGAACAACTTCCACAAACCAGGAAAACAGCTGTCTATGGACGGAAGCAGCATTGAAGCAGCGTGCGAGCATGCCGCCCAGGCCCCTCCAACAGCCTTCCCACTGCCAAGGCCAATTGCCACTGCCCAGCAGCAGCATCAAGAGCAACAGCAGCGGGGTCAGCAGTACCAGTTGGAGCAGCAGACACCAAAGGGCACGGCCTGAAGCCATCGTATGCAACCCAGCCAGCAGGGCCAGGCCATGAACGAGGGACCCCCAGCCAGCCTGCTTCCCCACCCAAAGGTGGGCTTATTCCCCCACCCGCTCACCCACCTGGCCCTACCCCGGCTTGGCAAGTCCAAGCTCAAGGAGGCAACGTACAGTCACCTGCTCCCCCATAGCCTACAAGTATGTGACTCTGCCTCCTGTAAGGGAGTTTGGGCAAGAAGAAGAAGACTGCGCCGGTAATCAATAGAAAAAACAATAGAAATACTGCCTGGGGCGCAGACTTTCAGATTTTCATTTCACGATGAAAAATTCCCAGTTTTCCATGAAGATGTGAAGGACTTTCACGCCAGTGAAATTGAACGGTTGCCGCTGGTTTCTCAGCCTTCCCTTGAGCACGCGGCCTGTTTGTGGGCCTGCACACCCCATTCACAAGCAGATGTCGGTTTACGTTCAGATTTGCAGATGAAAATCCTCAGTGAAAATCTGCTTGAAAATCCGAAAATTTCACAAGCCTGGTTCAAGCACCTTGGCATGTACTACGTCCCCTAACCCTAACTCATGACCCTGTTACCTTGTGTCATCTCATAGGGGCGTTTGTCCTGTCCCTGCGCCTTTATGACACGCAGGTATGGCCCAAAGCTCTAATGGCTCAATGCTGGTTGCCAAACTTGAATTACTGCCATTCTAATTCAAAGCGATATGCTCATGTGGGTGATGGTATGCAGGTGTTGAGCTGAGCAGAAGTCACTAGACCAGCTGGAGCGCTCAGCTTTAGATGGCTGCCAGGGAGCCGGAAAAGGAGCGCTGTGGAAGTCAAGTGCCTCGAGAGGTGAGGGAGGCGTTGGGCTGGTGGCCCATCAGTGAACAGCCAGAGTTTGTGAGGACTGTACAGACAACAATGACAACTAGCATGCCTACGTTCAGCCCATGTGCACCTTTGTTTGTGCACCTAGCCGGGGGTATGTTGCAGAAAGTCCCTTGAGAGGGAGGGCAGCCGAGCAGCCATACTGCTTCAGTGGTGTTATGTACTTCAACACCGGCTGCAATCTAGTTGGTAGCGGTCCCTCCGCAACTGGTCTCAAGTAGCCTAGAGGGCCTGGATGTGGGTCTGGAAGCCATCCATGGAGGTCCATAGCGCAGAGGCAGATGCAAGCTGCTGCAACTGAAGGACAGTTGCCGTGCAAGGCTGTAGGCTTGGCTTTGCTCAGCCCGCTGCCATGACTTGTGCTTCCTGCCCTTGCTCAATACCACGCCATTCTGCCGTTGGTTACTTGCAACGAAGGGCAGGTTTGCGGTACTGATCTGTCCAAGCCTGCCTCCTGGCTCGAGAGGTGGGGGAGGCGTTGGGGGAGGCGTTGAGGGAGACTCTAGGCCCTAGACCCTAGACTTCATGTTGAGCCCATGTGCACCTTTGTTTGTGCACCTTGCTTTGAAGTGTATTAGAGAAAGTACCGAACCCCTAGGGGGGGAGGGCAGCCAAGCAGCCTAGCGGCTGACGGCTTAAGCGGTGTAAGCCACCTATCCACAGTGCCTCTGAAGAAGCGGAAGAGCACCGCCAGGCAAAAACCGCTGAGCAGTGAATGTGAGAGCCGGCTAAGCAAACCCAGGGCCACCAGGCCTGCTGACTGGGACCACCCAGCAGGGCAGGTGGAACAGTGCTTGCCGCACCCAGCCTGGAGCCAGCAGCGTGACCAGCCAGTGCGTAGCATCATGTGGTGCCCAGTAGTGGCACCACGCAAGCCCCCACAGGCCCCATGCAGCAGCCAGGCAGCCACGCAGCCTCAGAGCCAGGGCCCAGCACGCCCTCACCAGCCAAGCGCAGCAAGCGCACCGAGCTGAGCCTACCCAGCCCGACCAGCAAACAGGGCCAACCCAGGCAGCTCTGCCAGCCAAGGGCAAGGAGTACCAGGCTTGGGCTACAAGCCCTGTGAATGCCATGTGCATGGGAACTTCACAGACAAAAACACCGTAGTGGTTCCCGCTTAGTGTTCGACGGCAATAAAGGCTCTAGGTTGAGGGCCAAGGTGCTGACCCATCTAAGCATATATTTGGTAGGTTCATAACAGAGTCAGATGGGCGGGTGTAGGCACAGGTATCACGAATGGCGACCACCTGTCCCTACTTTTTTATTCCTACCCAACTCGCATACTGCATACTGGATGCTACATCCATTCTCTCCCCTACCTACTGCCCCACACTCAGTTTGCGCTCGCTCTAGCCTGTAGCGGTGCCTAGCTGAAGTGGTGACAACACCCTTGCTGCAAATGTCCCTCAATTGTGGTCGCAGCCCTAATGGCAGCCTCTTGCCCTCACCCTCTTATCCTAAAGACGCAGAGCAGCAGCATCCTTAGGTCCATGCTTGCTGTACTAAAACATGCACCTCAACTGCTCAAAGCGCATCCCAATCTCGGCCAGCAGGATGTGGGTGGTGGCGTTAGGCTGCACCCCGCCCAGCATGCACACCTCAGCCATCAGGTCCTCGGCCTCATCAGGGCACACCGGTGTCTTGCACAGGCACCTGCACACAGCCCACCAGCACAAGTGCTTGCTAACTGACTGGTCCACCACACCTCACGAAAAAACAACATGCCCGAGTATAGGCCAGTGGGAGGAACCCCTCTACTGACACCTTTTGCAATACTTTACTTAGAGCACCCTTGACACTGCTGGGGAGGACGAGAGCACTGGCGACAAAGGTGCAGTGCCAACAAGGGACGACTAGGGTCGCCAACAAGGAATGGCAAGCTACGGCCACAAACTGCCGACTGCTGCGCTGCAACGAGGACTGACAGGTGCCAGCTCACATCTATGCTTCCCAGTGGGGCATGCAGGTCAGCGGCTGCGCTAGCAGCCAGGTGTGCAGCCTCTCACCGCATGAGCATGTTGAGGGTGCGCAGGTCAGGCAGCACGTCGCTGCGCTCCTTCATCTCACACCACACTCGCTCAGCCCGGCCACGATCACCCCGCTCTGCTGCCTGCACACGGCAGCGTGTGTTCACGGCTAATGCATGCGTTTGTCAAGACAGGGATCTGTATCAAGAACGATGCCGACACAGCTACCACAAGCAGTGCTGCACGGACATGCACATTCACTATGAGGTGGGGTAATGCCATGCACATGATGCCATGCATAGCAATGCAAGAATCACGCAAGGTTAGCCTGCAAGCTGGGCGGCCAGCAGCACAGCAGGGCACAGAGGTCTGCACACCTTTGACAGCTGGCCATTGAACTCCTCCAGCGTGGTCAGTGACCCCAGTGGGAGCCAGGCACAGGTGTCTTCATCCTGGGCTCCCCCACACCCCCAGCCCCCTCCCTGCCTTGTTCCAGCAGGTCCTGAGCCGGGCGCCCGCACACACCACTGCTCCTCCCCCTCGCTGTACTCCCCCTCCTGGCCCCTGGCGTCTAGCAGCAGCGTGCCCTGCCGCCGGTCACAGCTGGAGCCTTCAGGGTGGGAGTGGCCAAGGTGGGAGTACTCCCAGGTGGCAGAGGTCTCTGCACCCCTAGGGTGGAAGCTCAGCCCAGAGCTGGGGGCGTGGCTGCTGAAGCAGGAGGCGGGGAGGCCATGCAGGCATGGAGTCACACCCTGCTGTGCCGACAGGCCAGACATGTCAGGCAGGGATTTGCCCGGGAGGCCGTGGCTGGTCAGTAGGCTGTCTGAGGGCCCAGGGTGGCAGCCGCAGCCCAGGCCATCTGGGTCACTGACCCGGGTGGAGCCCATGGAATGAGCGCGGCGAAGGGCTGACGCTGCAAGGAGGTCCCCGCCTGCCTCGTGCCAGCTCAGGGCGCTGCGCCCTCGCCCTGTGAAAGCCAGCACCCGTCACACTAAACATTAACACAAGGCATTGACCCAGGCATTGACACAAGGCATTGACCCAGAGCAGCAAGACCAGCACGGAGAAAGCAGTAGGAATCATAGGTCATACCTTTAGGCGACTGCACGGGTGTGAAGAAGTCGACCTCGTCACACATAAGGTGTGATAGCGGGTCCGCGTCTGCTTCCAAGCCTTCACCTGTCTGCCGCCTGCTGCTGAAGCAGGAGGAGTGGGTGGTGCGCCGGCGGGGTGTAGCATCTGTCATGGGGGTGCCTGGCCCAGCTGCGGTGTAGCTGGTCAGCAGGTGGTCATGCAGGTGTAGGCTGTTGACCGAGTAGCCTCGCCGACCCAGCGCTGCCACCAGCTCAGTGGGGCACAGGGCAGCACAGCCCAGGGCACGGCGCCGCTGCTCAGCGCTGACAAGGGCAACGCGGCTGGGGCCCTGGAGCAGATCCCTGGGTGTGGGTGCGCCAGCCAGGACGTTGGCTTTACTTGGAAAGCCCACTGCAGGCCTCCCAGCTGCAGGCAGAAGAGCAGGGAGACCAAGAGAAGAGTCAGACAAGGCCAAGCAAGGTTAATACTACAACCTCGCAACAAAGGAAGTCAGGAGTATCACGCAGCACTATGGCAGCGCGGCTGATCAGAAGAGCAACGACCAGCTATTCTATTGCAGGGCAATTTGGTGCAAAGGGCCACTGCGTCCCCAATGTGCCGCACCTGGCAGTGCGGCTGACTCTGGCCTCATCCCCAACTCTTCCTCCAGCTCCTGCTCCTCCAGACCCACGTCCTCATCCTCGCTGCCGTGGCAGCGCCCCAGCAGGGGGCCAGCAGGCGTGGGGGCGCGCACGCGTTGGCGCTGGGGAGGCCTTAAGACGGAGGCTGGGGTGCGGCCGCCTGTGGAACTGGCACCTGCGAACCAGCCACAGCCAGCTGCCACATATAAAGGGTGTGCAACTCAGCAAGGCATACATGTGCAGGGTTGGGGCAGTAAGTGCAAGTAAGTACAAGTGGTATCAGTATGACAGGACAGTGTGGGAGGGGAAGCATCACTAGTGTGCCTGCATCACTTCCAAGTCCTGACAATGGTGCGGGGTCTGATAGCACTAGGTGTGCATGCTGCTGGTGCTCCTGTTGCTGTTGTAGGAGAAGACCAGTGAACAGTTTGAACCCCCACCTGAGTAGTAGCCAGCTTTGCCATAGCAGCGTAGGCCGTGTCGGGCTGTGCTGGGAGGTGCAGCAGAGTCGGGGCAGGAGGCCAGCAGGGCAAAGCCCACCCCTGGCTCACTCTCCACACCCTGGTCAGCACCACGCTGACAGGGCTGCTGCAGACCTGCACCTACCCAATCGACACCCAGCCGAACGTGACCAGGGGTGACAGGCTCGCACTCATCCACTGCTTGCAGCACTGAGGCCTGCACAGCCCAGGGCTCCTGTTGCTGCCACTCAATCTTCTGCCCCTGTTCCACACCCGTGGCTGCAGAGTGCAAATCCTGCTGGCTTGCTGCTGCTGCTGCACGTCTGTTCTGAGCTTTAGATGAGGGCGCTGGCTGCAACAGCCCCCCCGACACCACATGCTTGCTGCTGGCATCGCTCATGCTGCTGATGATGCAGAAGTCCTCGACAGAGGCTTCTTTATCCAGTCCTTGCACTCCACAGGCCGTGTTGCTCGGCAGTGCTTCCTGTTGCGCTGTGAAGGCAGGCCAGTCCTCTGAGTCAGAGTCAGGACTTGGGGCATATGCCGACTTGGCTAGCTCTGCATCTCCAGTGCTGGCCACTGGCAGCTGTGGCAGATGAGCTGACTGATGCAGAAGGCACTCCTTTGGTAACGACGAGCTGCTGAGCATGTGGTCTAGGCACTGCGCCGCTGCTGCCCCAAACTTCAGCTCTAGTGAGGCACGCCGCGAGCGGCGCAGCTTGGCAGTGGTAGGCGTAAGGGCAGGCACATCAGGCTGCTGGGTAAGGGAGACGGCCTGGGCTTCAACCCCATGTTCACTCGTTGCATAGCCATGCAGTGTCCGCTGTGCAGCTGTTGTTGTAGAGACTTGGCAGCTGGGAGGGAAGGGGGGACATGCCTGCTCTGGGGCTGCCTCAAGTTCAGCTGGCTGGCTTAAGGAAGAACACCCCAGAAAGGAAAAGGAGGCGGTCGCTAGAGTGGTAGGTGTAACGTGAGCTCCCTGCATCACAGACAAGCAGGGCTTCTGTATGTGTGGCAACCTTTGCTCCAACCTATGTTGCATGCGGGGCTGATGGTAGATTGTGGTGCACAGACATGCGTGATGTGTGTTTGGTAATGTAGCTTACCATCTGAGCACTATTTGCAGACACAACTTTCTCCCATGGCAGCGAGCTAGTCCTGATGCCTGTCCCAGGTAATCCCAGCGAGCTGAACGACGCTACTGGGTGGGAGGGCACGAGGGTAGAATCTGATGCACTGTGTAAAGAGTGGGCTATGCCTTGATTCTCAGAGGGAAGTCCTGTTCTTGGTTGCAGATGGTAATTGCACTGCGGTGGAGCTAAAGCAGTACAGGAGGGATAGGTGGCCTTTGGCACAGGTGGTGCGCAGTGATCCAGACATCCTGCAGGCACACACGAGTTGTATCTAATTGGGTCTATTTGTTGACTGCAAACACGATGGAGGAGGAGCGAACGATGGTGCACTAACCATGGACGACTGCTGTGACTGCGCAGTCTTTAGCATAGGCAAAGACACTGGGCGGTACAAGGTGAAGTGACGCCTGGGCTTGCGCCTTCTGCTCGGGTCTGCGAACCGCAGCAGCTCCTTTGGCGCCAGAGGCACGCCTGACGATGCGGACCGCTTGCAACCCGCTGACGAGTCCTTCCATGGCTCCGCCCATGTCAAGGCCTGCGAGACCGAAATGCTGGTCAAATCCCAAGCGCTAGCTGCACGCAAGCTGGGAGTTGAGCAACGCCTTAAGGGCACGCGTGAACGCGGGTCGCCCTTTGATTTAGCGCCACCTTTGGACCCCTACCTGGGGCTACATTTTCCTCATCGTCTGACGGGCAAGGAGCTAACTCCTCGTGGTCGCCGTGCTGTTTGTTCTTCTTTCGCGGCTTGCTCGCCGTCCAGGGAGAATGTTTGCGTCCCAGACCAAGTGCGCCCAGCAGCCGCGGGGACGGAGTTCTATCTGGACCATACTCCGTTGTCTGAAACATACTAGCACCGTCAAAGGACTGCGCACATAAATAAGTTTGGCCTGGGCACCAAACCCACTAAAGCTATTAAAGGTCCTTACTCCTCCAGCTGTACACTGCGTTACAGGTTGCCTTGCACTCATCGCGAACATCACACATTCATTCTTGAATCGTTCACGCCCTGGCCTTTCAGAGCTGCACGGATGTTTGGCGGGTGACGGCTTTATTGTCCCCGACATACTTGGAACATACTCTGGACTCCCAACTTTGGACATTAGGGTTGGCCATGCCTCGACAAACGTATTGCAGTCGTTTGCCTATACAGCCAATTCCAGGACGCTCGCGAGGGTTGATGCCCTGGGGTCGCGTACCCGATCCATTATTGACTTGCATCGTGTTGCCCTCCATGGTGGTTTCAGTGAAACTTTCACCCCGTTCAGGCCACCGGTACCACTGGCCCACCACACACTCATGTTCAGACATATGTGCAAGACATGTTGGGGTGTTTACATGTGTGAAAGCGGATGTACCCTTGATGACTACAACCCCCCACACCAGTGGCACGCTCCCTCCTGAGACCAAGTGCTGAGTTTCAGTGCTGAGTTTCATTGAAACTGCTTGATGTTTGCAAAGCTTTCTTTAGCCTGATCGGCTGCTAGCTGAGTTGCTGCGGGCCCAGCCATCAATGCTCCGCCGGTACTCTGCAGCCCAGAGCAACCTCTGGCTAGTTTGGGCAGCCGGTCATTGACCAGCTCGTAGCCCTGCTGGTACTCCTTGCCACCGGCGGGCGTGGCCTCCAGGGGGGCTGGGCAGGGGGGGGTTCCTGGGCAGGTGAAGCTGAGGGCCGGGCAAGAGGGGTGGGGCCTGAGCACGGGGAGGGGGCTCCTGGGCAGGGGGAGGTCCCGAACAGGGAGCTCATGGGCAAGGGGGGCCTGGGCAGGGGGAGGGGAGTGGGCGGCGCCTCATGGCACCACATCAGGCCCCGCACGAGCTTGCCATGCCGCTGGCTGAACACAGCAGCCGCTGGATGACCTGACCGGGTACCCAGCCTATTGCTTTCACCAATGGCGACTGTACAATGATGGCGAGGCACTGAAGCTTCAAACGAGGCGCATTGGTGCACCGGAGAGGTTAATCATCCTCGCTGGTTTTGCTAGAGGCCGTTCTGACCTTTGACGTTCTGGCCACCTGCCAAGTCACTAAATTCGATAGCAGCAAGGGTGTGATCAACAAAGGATTGTAAAATGAGCTGGCCACTGCATACTACTTGTGCTGCCTAATGAGTGCCTGAGAGCAACACTGGCTGTCCGTGGCTCCATGCATCAGCTGTCGGCTAAACGGTTGGCCGCATGCACAACATCACGCAAGCACAGCAGCACCGGCAAGCGCACATCGAGCGTCGCAGCAAGTGCAGGTTGCTGTTGCTGTCGACGCTGAACTATGCCAAAAAAATCAAAACCGAGGCTGGACGTGGAGGAGGAGCCGATGCTGTCCGGCATGGTGGGATCAGCGTAGCATGCCTCCTCCCAGCCCAGCAGGCAACTTGTACTCCTCACAGCACCACAGTAGGTGCCTTGAGCTCCTTGGCTGCAAATGCAGGCCACATCCAGCGGCCCTGGGACAAATGGCTTCATAGCCAACGGAAGCATGGGAGCAGCCGCATTTGGCTCTCTGCCAGACATACAAGCAATAGCTGAGCGAGGGCCCAGGGCCCGCCCGGTCATCCACTCCTCTCAATCCCTAGGCGAGGTCGAGCTCGGACGCACGGATACAGCCGGCCAGGCCTCTGACACGGAGCAGGGGGAGGGCAGCGTCCCCCCAGATCCCCTGCCACCCCCTCTGCTGAAGTTGGTGGAGTACCAGCCGCCACAACGCACAGCCACCTACACGGCTTGGCGGGTGAGTGGTTTGCGGGGTGCCAGCCAGCCCAGCCCAGCCCAGCCCAGCCCAGCCCAGCCCAGCCCAGCCCAGCCCAGCCCAGCCCAGCCCAGCCCAGCCCAGCCCAGCCCAGCCCAGCCCAGCCCAGCCCAGCCCAGCCCAGCCCAGCCCAGCCCAGCCCAGCCCAGCCCAGCCCAGCCCAGCCCAGCCCAGCCCAGCCCAGCCCAGCTCGCTGTACACCCACCTGCTGTGCAGTACATCATGTACATATGTGTGATTGGGCCCTGGAAGTTGGTGCGTGGCCTGGGCTGGCTGCTCAATCGCTGGCAGCGCGTGTTTCGACCAGTCAGGTGAGCTTCCAAGGGGTCTTGCCCTCTCCTGCCCACGTGGGAGAGCAGCAGGGGGCAGTCGCAGGCGGATTCTGGCCAACAGGGGCCCCCTGACACGTCATTGCAGCAAGGTATAGCTGAGGTGGGCAGCAGGGGACTCAGTGGCAGCACTGCACCCGCTGCCGCTGCCTGGCTCTGCCGCTGTGACTTGCATGAGGTCACAGGCGGTATAGGCCCATGAGCGATGTGACAGTATACAGAGCGCAACCATGGGCAGCTACATGTGCATGTGGCCTCCCTTGCATGCTGGTGTGGTGAGCCATGCAAGCTCCTGGCTCATGCACAAGGCTGGAGGCTGGTAGGCAACCAAGGTGCTTGTAGGCTGACCTGGCAGCTAACCTGGCAGCTGACCTCTCCCTCCTCTCTCAGTCCGTGACTCACTGCTGCCTGATCAGCCTCTTGTGCTACTACTGTGTATAGTAGCAGAGTATTTCACAGTACCAACACAAGAGGCTGCACCATTACTATGGCGTGCGTCATTTCTAAAGTCAGAGTCCATGGTTTGCAAGACCCTTGGCTCGTGTCATTGAGACATTTCGGGGCTGCTGGCGGGTGGTGCACCTATCCGCCACCTACCCCTTCAATGCACGCCTCCCTGACCCATTGAGACCCTTGAGAGCGGCGGGTTAGGAAGAAGGGCGCGTCCAGCATGGCGGTGGGGGTGGGCAGCGGGCCTGGCGGTCTAGGGCCGGGGAGTAGGGCCGGGGAGTAAGGCCTCCCACACCACGTCACCAGGTTGCATTGCAAAGTATCAGGCCGCATTGGTCAGTCGCAGGCCACTGCCCACCTGGGCCGTGCCAAGGCCTTCAGTCCCTTCAGCTGTGGCTCTACAGTCCTTACCCAGCCTTCCCAGCCCAGGCATCAGGCAGAGTTCATGAACCCACTGCCCCTCCCCCTCCCCCCTCCTCTTGTCTGCCAACCAATCTCTGTGCCTCTCCTCTCCTCACCTGCCTTCTCCTCACCTGCCTCTTATCCCCTTACGGTCCCCTCCCTGCTCCATGCGCGAGTGGCCTAAGCCGCTTCGGCGGATGCTAAGGTCACGGCTTTGAAACTAGCCAGACGCATGATTGTGCTCTGGGGTGAAGGGGTGATCTCGTGGGTGCAACCCTGTCACGCAGGCGAACGCTTTGCGTAGATTTCCTTCTTTCTTTGTTTCTCACCTGCCTCTCCCCACCTGCCAGCCTGAACTGTTAACTCTGGCACACGGCAGCACCACAGCACCACTGCTCAACTCGGCCGGTCTCTCTGCCTCTCCTCACCTGCCTTCTCCTCACCTAAACCCTGAACGGCAGGGCTGGTGCAGCACTACTGCTCAACTCGGCCTGCACGGGCAGAGCGCCTTGCTGCCCAGTGGCCTGTGTGGTGCCCTGCTTGCCCTGCTGCTGTGTGCTGGCAGTGCTGCGCTGCACTTCACCAACGACCACCTGGACAAGTACATGCCCACTGTGCTCAACGTGTTCACCTGGGCGTGGGGGACGCTGTCCCTGTTCCTGCACTTCATAGCTGTCTTCACCACCGCCGCCATCGCTCTGGTGAATGCGCGGCTGGCAGCAGCCACCCCTCCCCCTCCCCCCATGGTAATAGCCCCAGCTGCTGCTGGCCGCTGCTGCCGGCTACACCTGTGTCAACTCTGGCACACTGCCCCAAACCCACCATCACCCTAGCATCCGCACCAACACCACCGACAGCTGCATGAAGTCCTAGGCCCGTCAGGGCCATCCCTGGGTGACCCCTCCTGCTGGCTGCTACTGCTGCTGGCTGCTACTGCTGCTGATGTCAACCCCTACAAGTCAGGCTTCCTTGCTGCCGGGCTATCCGGGCACTGGGCACTGGGCATTGGTTCAGAACCCCCCTGCAGTGTCCTGCTGGTTGTGGCACGCTGGCCTGGCTGGTTGCTGCAGGTGCTGCACCACAACGGGCACCGCGTCTTTGCTGCAGCCATCGCTTGCTTGTACCTGCTAAGCCACTACCTCATGGCGGTCATCATGTGAGCTATGGGCGCACACTGCTGGCACACACTGCACACCTGCAAACCCGCCCGCACTCCCACACACATGTATATACACACATACATACGTGCACATGCATACACAAGCAGGGGTCCACTCTAGCCCCTCCACGTAGGGCTCCCTGATGACCACCTTTGTGAGAGCAGGCCACTACTGACTGTACTCGACACTGGCTGTGAGAACTGGCACTGTCTGCCTCTTGATGGTCGTTGTGGTGCATGCTCAAATCAGCAGCCATGTGCTATGCCTTGCTGCCACCAGGTACATGGAGCAGGACAGGGTGGCTAGAGCAGGTAGGACACCCCTCCTTCCCTCCTCCCCTCCTCCCCTCCTCCCCTCCTCCCCTCCTCCCCTCCTCCCCTCCTCCCCTCCTCCCCTCCTCCCCTCCTCCCCTCCTCCCCTCCTCCCCTCCTCCCCTCCTCCCCTCCTCCCCTCCTCCCCTCCTCCCCTCCTCCCCTCCTCCCCTCCTCCCCTCCTCCCCTCCTCCCCTCCTCCCCTCCTCCCCTCCTCCCCTCCTCCCCTCCTCCCCTCCTCCCCTCCTCCCCTCCTCCCCTCCTCCCCTCCGCCCCTCCGCCCCTCCGCCCCTCCGCCCCTCCGCCCCTCCGCCCCTCCGCCCCTCCGCCCCTCCGCCCCTCCGCCCCTCCGCCCCTCCGCCCCTCCGCCCCTCCGCCCCTCCGCCCCTCCGCCCCTCCGCCCCTCCGCCCCTCCGCCCCTCCGCCCCTCCGCCCCTCCGCCCCTCCGCCCCTCCGCCCCTCCGCCCCTCCGCCCCTCCGCCCCTCCGCCCCTCCGCCCCTCCGCCCCTCCGCCCCTCCGCCCCTCCGCCCCTCCGCCCCTCCGCCCCTCCGCCCCTCCGCCCCTCCGCCCCTCCGCCCCTCCGCCCCTCCGCCCCTCCGCCCCTCCGCCCCTCCGCCCCTCCGCCCCTCCGCCCCTCCGCCCCTCCGCCCCTCCGCCCCTCCGCCCCTCCGCCCCTCCGCCCCTCCGCCCCTCCGCCCCTCCGCCCCTCCGCCCCTCCGCTCCTCCGCCCCTCCGCCCCTCCGCCCCTCCGCCCCTCAGCCCCTCAGCCCCTCAGCCCCTCAGCCCCTCAGCCCCTCAGCCCCTCAGCCCCTCAGCCCCTCAGCCCCTCAGCCCCTCAGCCCCTCCGCCCCCCCCGCCCCTCCGCCCGTTTCCCAGGTTCACCTTTTACATGCCTGTCCAGCTGTACCTTCAGCTCCCCCCTCCTTCCACCACCACCCGCTGCTTCTCTACACAATGCCTCCTATCCCCATGCCCGCCCTGCCCCTGTATGTGCTTCCCTGTACACCCAGGGCGCTACAACCTGTCAGAGTTCAGTGTGTTTGCGCAGCGCCTGGTGGATGTGGCGCTGTACGACATCCAGCTGCTGGCCTCCCTGGTCCACAGCAACACCATGATTGAGGGGCTCACGCAGATGCTGCTCAAGGGGTGAGTCAGCAAGCGCCTAACGGCCACTGGGCAGGGGGTCGCCACCTCAACCACCTGCCACCTCAACCACCTGCCACTTCAACCACCTGCCACCTCAACCACCTGCCACCTCAACCACCTGCCACCTCAACTACCTGCCACCTCACTCATGTGCAGCCATACCCTCACCCACCTGCAGCCTCAGCGTCGAACAGCTCAGACAGGTGCTCTGCTCTTCACAGTATGCCCCAGGGGGTGGGGCGCACCCAGCTTGGCAGTCGCTGGCAGTGGGCCTGCTGCAGGGCTGTGTGTGCTTCTGCTGCTGCTGCCTGGCTGGCTGCAGGTATGAGGAGGCCAGAGGTGAGAGCAGCGCTGCCGGCAGCCTGACACCCCTGCTGCCCTGTTTAGGCAACTAGCCCTGACAGCTGGAGGGTGCAGAGCCAAGCTGGCGGCTGAAGGTAGTCAGGCAGGCAGGCAGGCAGGCAGCTGGCTGTAGACGGGGTTAAGGTGGCAGCTGTGAAGACGTGAGCAGCAGGAGATGGCAGCTGGCAGGGGCGGGCACCAGGAGGGCCACAGGCATGCACAGAGGGGCAGGACATGAGTGTGAAGCACAGCGTAGCAGCATCAAGACAACACCAGCAGGCCATGTTTCTTGTCACAGTGGTTGGTGGCCTTTAGATGAATGCCAGGCAGTAGCGGTGACAAGGTATGTAGGGCCTGCGGCTGTGAGTTGTAGCAGCGCCAACAGGTTAATTCACAGTCTGTCACAGGGATTGCCGCAAGCATTGGAGCCCTGGGCTGCTGCCTGCTCCCGCCTGCCTGCATGGCCCAGGTTCTGCTGTGTGTGCTGCGCTGCGCTGCATTGCTGCTGCAGTGTGTGTGCACATGCTGGTCAACACGCTGCCCATGTGCGTGATGCTGGGGGTGCTGTATGACGGGGTGGTGCTGCAGTGGATTGAGTTCGAGGACCTGGACATTCAGTCGTGAGTGGCCGGACACATCTGACGGCGCAGAGTGGCACAGGGTGCTGAGTCCTCAGTGCTGTTTAGACATGTGATGCTGCTGGTGGGCTGTACTGCTGTACTGCTGTACTGCTAATCTGGGAGCAAGCCAGAATCTGGGAGCAAACCCTGAGGGCAAGGCCAGACAATAGGCAGGCCAGGCAGGATGAGGAGCGCGGGGTGGTGTGTATGTAGAGAAGGGTGTGAAGGGAAGTAGTGTGTGAAGAGCAGGAGGTGACTGTGGCGGGTCAGCGGCGGTCAGCGGCGGGTCAGTGGCGGAGGCCGTGAGGTCCTACAGGGGGAGTAGGCAGTAGGAGACAGGCGAGCGGCCCAGCCAGGAAGCGGGGCAGGCAGCTGGCAGGCGGCTGGCAGGCGGCAGGCAGCTGGCAGGCAGGCAGGCAGCTGGCAGGCGGCCCAGCCAGGCAGCAGGAAAAGGGGCTCAGTAGCTCGGCCCCAAGGACACACCTGCAGCCACCACCAGCTTGCCTGCCGCCTGACATGCTGCCAGCCCTGCCTGCTGCCTGTGACCCCCCTGACAGGTACCAGCAGCAAATCTGGATCGCCCTGGTCTTCTCAGTGCTGAATGCTCTAGAGAAGTGGTGAGGCCCCGGCTCCTCCTCCCCTGCTCTCGCTCTTTCTCTCACGTTCTGGCCGCAGCAGCTGCATCCACACCTGTAGCAGCAGCCGTACATCAGTCATGCTCTGGCGCACGCCAGCCCTTCAGCGTGGGTAGGCAGTGCATCTGGCTCACCTCTGCTCACCTGGCTTGTGGGAAACAAAACGCGTGAAAGGCCTTACGCTAGCTCCCCACCGTCAGCCTTGGCGCAGGGGGCCAGGGGGAGGCAAGGGCATCAGCAGGCAGGGCTGTGCAACCTTGCCATGCTGTGACGAGCCATGCTGTGCTGCCCCCGTGATGCAAGCATTGTTATGCATGCATGGCCATGTTATGCATGCATGGCCATGTTTGTGCTATCCATGTTCGTACCTATCCTTCAGCTGAAACCACAGGGCGCTATGTTTTGTTTGCAAGTCCCTCTCGCTCACCTCACCCCGCATCACCAGATCCCTATCCACTGCGAACACTCAACATGTACAGTATACAACATGTTCAGTACACAGCTCCAGGCACCCATGCAGCCGCTGCCTCTGGCCCTCCATGCAGGCTGAGACTGAGCCTAGCGGACCCCTGGCTGCACCCCCGCAACGGTGAGCCTGCCTGCTGGGTGCCTCTCACTGCACTGACCTGCGCTCAGCGTTACACCGCCTGCTGCAATGTGTGCGGGAGCAACCACAGCAGCAGCCCCTGATCTGCTATGGATCAAACAAAACTATCAATGCATAGCTGGTACCATTAGCAGGTATGTCATTTCGCCGCGGCGGGTCCATTCTCAATTGTAACAGCAGCACAACGCCATTTCTTAGACCACCAGGCTGATGCCCCTGCCCCTCCTGCCCGCCTCCTCCAAACTGCTTGGCCCAGACGACCGCTACCCTCTCCTTTACATGCGGAGCAACGCCTCCCGCCTGCCCCGGGGCCTCATGATGGACTGGCTGTTCAGGTGATGTGGTCGAAGGCGTTCATCATGGCTTGCATGCAGTGTGTCATTGCATGGCTTGCATGCAGTGTGTCATTGCATGGCTTGCATGCCACAGCCATCAGGAAAGCACTTCAGTGATGGTGGTAGTGTGCGGCCATGGCTGTCTGTTTCTTTTGTTTGGTCAGCTGCCTTTGTGAGCTCAGTAGGAGCTGTGCCCTAGTATGATGCATGTCAGCCTTCATGAGCCTGCTGAGTACTGCCCAGTGCTGACTACTCTGTTCTGTGTGGATTCTGTGTGTCGGGTCAGTCGCGGTTAGGAGCTGGTGGAAGCCCTCAAACGAGACTCATCACCCTCACGAGCCTGCTGAGTACTCTGTTCTCTGTCCTCTTTAGTTCCCATACTCTCATATCTTCTCACTCACTTGTTTATGTGTGATGTCCATCACTGTTTGGCGCTGTGGTCTCATGAACCTCATGAGCCTCGTGAGCCTGTTGAGTACTGAGTATTGAGTACTGAGTAGGCCTCATGGCATGTGAGTTCCCTCTCTGTACCCCTTGCGCCTGTCTGCCACCTTCAGGCTAAGGCCCACACAGTGACTGCTTACTTTGACTTTGGTGGACTGACCTGCCTGCTGGCTGGGCCACCGCTGCAGGTGCAACACACAGCTGCAGCGCCATGACGACCACCTGGTGCTGCGCGAAGTGTTTGCTGTGTATGTGTGAGTGGTCAAACGCTTGACGTGACCTACCCACACCCCTGTGCTGGCCCTGAGGTCCGGGGCTGCTTTGCACTGGCAGCGTGCAGGGTACTATCTGCCCGTGTATGTGCGGATCGTGAAACGGCTGGCATGCCACATCGAGACCGTGACATGCACCGTGACACGACCCTAGCATGACCCCAACCCTTTCAGGCCTGTGCTGACAAGACCTGGCTTAAGACATTGACGCCGTGCCGCCTGACTGCTTCAGGCCTGTGCTGACTGACCTGCCCTGTGCTGACTGACCTGTGCTGAGTTGTTAGGCTGGCGGACCCTGTGCTGCACCTGTCCCGGACCCTAACCCGGACCCGCCCTTGGCTAGCTCACCCCTTGAGCAGCTCTAGGGCTGCTTTAGATGGATGTGGTGACAGTGAGCAGGGTACTGAAGACATACTTTGCCCTGCCACTGCCCTGGTCAGACCCCCGCCCTCGCCTGCTCATAGCCTGCTCCCCTCCACCTCCCCTCCCCTCCCCTTCCCTCCTTTACCCCTGCCCCTGTGCTCCGCCCCCTCCTGCGGCTGCTATCCCTCCTCAGGTTCAACTGCAAGGGCGATGCGCGTGAGCTGTGTGACGGCCACAAAGCCTACCTCCTCAAGAAGGCCCTGCGCACCTTTAACAGCGCCAACACCTTCAACAGGTGGACGGCAGGCAGGGGAGGGAGGGAGGGGAGGGTGGACAGCAGGCAGGGTAGGGAGGGAGGGAGGGCCAGCCGGGGGCAAGTGGTTGGCGCCTGTCAGGCTGGTGAGGGGCGAGGGGGCGAGGGCAGGGATCCTGGCCAGAGCCAGACAGAGGAGGGAGTCAACTGGCGAGATGGCACGCAGGCTGGCGAGGGGTGGGGCCAGGGGTCTGAGGCTGGGGAGGCAGGGACAGAGGGCCGCTGGGAGCCAAAAGACTGGCGGTGGTCAGGCTGGACAGGGGTAGGCGATGGTCACAGCTGAGTCGGGTCAGAAGTCACTTGGCAAGATGGCATGCAGGTTGGGATTGCTGCACAACTCCTGACCCTGACCCTAGGCACTGTGCACTGGTCAGCATTGTCGGAGTGCTTCTTCCTGCCTGGCCTCCTGCCCGCCTGCCTGGCCCATGACCCGCTGCCTGGTGCCTGCACTCAGGGCAGAGACGGTGGCGCGTCGGCTGGCCAAGACCAAGCTGCCTGACAGCCGCAGCATTCAGTACCTGGATGCCAGCAACATACGGCCAGGTGCCTGCTGCTGGGGCGGAACAGAGGAGGGGGCCCTGGCAGCCCACTGGCAGGCCTCTGAACCCCCTGACCCCCCCTGAACCCCCTGACCCCCCCTGACCCCCCTGGCAGCCTCTGAACACCTGACCTCCAGCACTCCTCCTGAATAGGCCACTCTTCCTGCCTCTGCTGCTGCTGCTGCTGATTCTGCCGCTGGTTCTGCCTCTGCTGCTTGCTGCATGCTGCCTCTGCTGATGTGGTTGTGGCGCTGCTGCGCTGCTGTGCTGTGCAGGCCGGTACATGAGCAGCATGCTGGGGGGAGGTGCTGGGCGACAGCAGCGGCTACGAGGCGCTCAACCTAGCAGACAACTTCCTGGGGTAAGCACCCCTCCCTTCATCGTGCCTGCACTCTGCACCTGCCCCACAGATGATGTCAGCCCCCCACCTCACCTCCTCTGCACCTAAACTGATGTCTCTGCCGCCCCCTGCCGCTGTGTCCGCTTCTTGCTGCTTGCCACAATCCCTCGCCCTCAGCTCCTCACCTCCTCTGTACTGCCTCACAATTTCACCACTCCCACCGCCACTTGCTGCTGCTGCTGCTCCACTCCTGCTGCTGCCACCGCCACCTCTGCCACCGCTGGCCCTGCAGCTGTTGCCGCTCCTGCTGCTGCCCCCCTGTCAGCCTTTGCTCCTGATTGCCTTGATGCCAGTGTGCCGCTGCACTGCTCCACCACCTGCTGCTGCTGCCCCTCCCGCCTGCCCAGTGACGAGTCTGTGGCTCAGATCATGGAAGGCTTGCGCAGGCAACAAGCTGCTGGAGCTGCACACCCTCATCTTGGCGGGCAACGACATAGGACAGCTGGTCAGTTGGGGTGGGTGGAGGGGGGTGGAGGGGGGTGGTAGGAGGAGGGAGAGGGCAGGGGGAGGGAAGGGCAGGAGGAAGGAGGGGCAGAAGGAGGGAGGGGCAGGAGGAAGGAGGGGCAGAAGGAGGGAGGGGCAGGAGGAGGGAGGGGCAGGAGGAGGGAGGGGCAGGAGGAGGGAGGGGCAGGAGGAGAGGAAGCCTGGGCCTGGGCGTGGTCATGCGAGCACTGTGCAGTGAAGTGCACCAACTGCTTGCTAGGCGTGCTATAGGCTGAGGGATAGGGGGACTATAGGCTGTGGGCTTGTTGGGTTTAGGGCTAATAGGCAGGTGGTGCAGGCTGTGGTCTGGGCTACTGTATGCCGAGGCTACCCAGTGGCAGCTTGCTAGGCTGTGGGCTGTATGCTGTAGGCTAAGGGCTGAGTGCTGAGGGCTGAGGGCTGTGGGACCTAGAGTGGAGGGCTGGAGGCTGAGTGGGGTAGGTGACACGCAGGCTGTGGTCTGGGCTGTAGTGTGCCAAGGGCCTAGGTGCAGCCCTGGGTGGGTAGCAGGGGAGGCCCTGGGGGAGGGGCAGCAGGGGTGAGGTGGTAGGGGTGGCGGCTGTGGCGCCTGGTAGGTGGGCACAGCAGGCCGGTGAGTGTAGTTGGGGCGCATGTTAAGCAGGCTTTTCTGGAGCAGGCTGGGCTGCTTGCATGGCTAAGAGGGCTAGGGGATCATTGCCTGTTTAGGAAGTCCGTATTGTACCGGGGGCTTGGCCCTTGCACACACTTTGATGGGCTTGTTATTAGTTTGTTCTTGGCTGTATTGATGGTTAGCACTGCTTATTGTAAGTACCTCACAGAAACCTCACAGAACAAGGACCATCACTCACGCAAATCAGTGCACATATATGTCATCATAAGGGGGGGTTTGTGGAGTGCAGTTGACCTTCGAATGTGTTTGTTAATTCAACGCCACCAGTCTCGTTCGAGGGGCTTGTGAGGGTCTGCGAGTGTGAGGGCAGAACCTGGTGAGGGGCAGGACCTGGGGTAGGAGTGTTTGGGCGAGGGGGTCATGATGGAGGGGAAGACTGACCACCTTAGCCACAAGCATTCAGGCTGTGTGGGCTGCCTGTGTTTGCCAAGCAGTGATGAGCTGCGGGGTGCATGTGTAGGATAGGGCTAGGGTGGCTCAAAGGTGCATGATGGGTCTGTTGGCCAGCGGCTGGCCATACCTTGCTTCACCACCCCCAGCGATCCTGCGACTGGTAAGAAGTGGGCACATACCCACACTGACTGGGCCATGATGGCCCAGTCCTACCTCACTGGCCCTTTCGGCACCTTTACCACAACCTATGACTGTGTGTGCAGGAGCACCTGGCAGCCAGCGTCAGGTAGATAGGAGGGTGGAGGTGGAGGGGCGGCACAGCAGCTCTGTCTTGTCTGCGCCGTGCATCAGCTGTCGTGTGCTGTGGCGTGCGCTGCTGCTGCTGCAGGCTGCCAGCTGGTGGCCACCTACCTGGCAGCAAACTCTCAGCTGCAGGTGCTGGACCTGAGCCACAACCCGCTAAGGGATGCGGGCGCCAAGGCCCTGGCAGAGGTCAGCTGGGCTGCAGCCGTCACTTGGACCACACCGCGGCAGATTGGCGGCAGGCAGGGCCAGGCAGGGCAGGGAAGCGCAAGGCATGGCAGGGCTGGGCAGGGGTGGGGTGAAGGATCCCTGACCTCGGCTAGCCAAGGGCCAGGCCAGGGCCAGGGGAGGGAAGGGAGTGCGCTTTTCAACAAGCACCTGTCACCTCCAGTCCCCTCCCAGGCTTCGTTCAATAGCTGTTGAGGGAGGGCATAGAGCTGGTTGGGTGCGGGGCCACAGGCTGGGGTCCGGCAAGGGCAAGGCCAACCCCTGGTTGATGGGAACAGCTTTCAAACGGTTTCGTTTTAACAGGCTAACTGATCATAAGTACAAACAAATGGCTGAATGGGCCAATGGAACTAGGGCCTTCAACTTAGGGCCACCTCTTTACCATGGGCCACTGATGACAGCCACCTGGCCCCTGCTGCTCCCGCCCCAGCCCGCCCCCTCGCCTTCCCTGTGCTGACATATTCCCTTCTTTTCTTTTCGTTCTTTCCTTCCTCCAGGTGCTGTGCCAGAACCGTGCGCTGTCCCGGCTGGACCTGAGCCACAGCGGGCTGGGCCCTGAGGCAGGCGCTGCCCTGGGCCACATGCTGAAGAGCAACCTGGGGCTGAGGGAGCTGGGACCTGTCCAACACACAGCTGGGCAACACGGGTGCGCGGCAGGGGCCTGGGGCCAGCTGCCTAGGAAGCTGTGAGAAGCTGGTGAAGCAGGCGATGCAGTGGCACAGGGACTAAGGTGGCAGGGCAGAGGTGAAAGGGCTGAGGTGCAGGGCCTGCCAGGCTGCCAGACTGCAGCACAGAGCAGCGCCACAGATTCTGCAGTGGCCGCTGATTTTGCAGTGCCTCAGCTTCACTACACCTCCAGCTCTGCCACGGTCCACATACAGTCTAGCCAGGGCTTGGCCAGGGCCAGGCATTGGGACCTGATCGGCCCTGGGCATACCCTGCCCTTGCCGCTGCCAGACCTGCCATCCCTAATGCTTGCGCTGGCCACATGCTTACCTGCCTGCCTGCCCTTCCCGTGATCTTGCACCAACACAGGTGTCGAGTCTCTGTCTCGCGGCCTCAAGGCCAACACTACTCTGCGCAGCCTCAATGTTAGCCGCACGGGCGCAGAGGACAAGGCAGCGGTGGGCCTGGCTCAGGTGGGTGGGGCAGGAGGGGAGCGACTAGCTGGGATGAGGGGGAGGTTGTGCAGAGGGTGAGGTAGGGGCAGGGAGGGAGGAGGGAGGAGGGAGGAGGGGGGAGGGAGGAGGGAGGAGGGAGGAGGGAGGAGGGAGGAGGGAGGAGGGAGGAGGGAGGAGGGAGGAGGGAGGAGGGAGGAGGGAGGAGGGAGGAGGGAGGAGGGAGGAGGGAGGAGGGAGGAGGGAGGAGGGAGGAGGGAGGAGGGAGGAGGGAGGAGGGAGGAGGAGGAGGGAGGAGGAGGAGGAGGGAGGAGGGAGGAGGGAGGAGGGAGGAGGGAGGAGGGAGGAGGGAGGAGGGAGGAGGGAGGAGGGAGGAGGGAGGAGGGCTCGTTCTTCTCCAACTGCTGTTGGATTATCCACAATGACAGCGGCCGTGACATTGGTAGGGGTGGTGCCCTGCAGGCACTTGTTGGCAACCGGCAGCTGACCCGGCTGGACCTGAGCCATACCCGGGTTGGGGACGCGGGTGCCAAGGCGCTGTGTGATGCGCTGCAGGTCAACCCCGTGCTTCAGGTCAGTGCCCCGATGCATACCTTGAACCCTGATACTAATTCTGCATCCCTCAACACCTACCTTTAATATGAACGAAGGCCGTTGCGCAGTAGCGTTGCTCCTTTGGCCCCCGCTGCCTGCTCCTGCTGCTCCTATCTTCTTCTCTGTTGACTGGCAGTGCCAAGGCATGCTGACTACCCTCTCCTGCCATGCCATTTGGTGCATGGCCCGCTGCCTGCCCTGACCTGCCCCCTGCCTGCCTGCAGGTGTGTGACCTGACCGGCAGCAGCGTGGACAAGAGCTGGCTGAAGCTGGTGGCCAACATCATCACCGGCCGCTCCAAGAGTGGAGGACACAAGTGAGGGCAGCCAGCCTGCCTGGCTGGAAGGCTGGGCGGGCGGGCAGGCATAGACCTGGTCATGGTCAGAGTCCTGGACTAGGGAACAGCAGCCAGAGAACCAGAGACTAGCCCAGCAAGTACCAGGGTTCAGACGTGCCCAAGGCTGCCCAGAGTACTTGGGGCCCCTTCTTTTTTGCTCTTGAGGGAGGCCACACCACCTGGAGTGAGAGCCCACCACCGCACAGCTAGGTAGCCCCAGTGGTACAACCAGGCTGGTCAGCAGCAGGGGGCAACCTTCAAGTTGCGGGCTCCCTCTCCCTAGCTGTCAGATGTGAGGCTTGAGTGCATGGTCACCCTTTTGCACAGGCAGGGCGCTGTGGGAGGGAAAGAGGGGCAGTGCAAGTTGGAGGGGCTGGGTCATTGCAGGGCAGAGTGGCTGTGTGCACTGGAGCAAGCATGCGCATGACAAAGCATGACAGTGTCATAGTGCCAGGTTGCAAGTAAGGAGGGAAGGCGAGTGGCCTCCCTGTTGTGACCCCAACTCCTTTTTGAGTTTTGTTGCACGCTGGACACTCAATCAACGCTATGCTACCAGGGCTGACATGGCTTGCATGACTGACATGGCTGGCAGGAAGGCTTGCAGGAATGGCTAGAGGAGGAATGGCTAGAGGAGGGCTCTTCAGTGCTGAGCTGTGTCACCTCGCTCTGCATTGTCGCCTTATGAAGTGCCTTTCAGTGCAATTCTGTTCAGTACTGCTGTATGTGGCTACTTGCTGAGCTAGTTCTGAGTTCTGTTCAGTACTGTTCAGTACCATAACCCTAGCAGTGCACGTGCTGTGAGCACCACCACATGCCATGCCATCCTGAGCAACCGTGCAAGCGGCGTGAATCCTAATGCATGTGCACATGACCATGGAACTGATTGGCAAGCAAGCGGACTGATTGCCAAGATGCGGCAGCACTAGCGGTGTCCCAATTCAGTAAAGACATCACGTCATATGGCATACGATTGATGGGAGGGGCGAAGCAGGAGGGGCGAAGTAGTAAGGGCGAAAGGAGTACGGCGGCGGTACGCGTAATAAAGTGAGTTACGCAAAACATAAGCGTCATCATATTAATCCCGTAGCATGGCCGGCCACCAACGTCTGTTGGGCCTGGCTATGTCACACGTCGCGTTGCTGGTCTTCATAATGGTTGCAAGTGGTGAGGACATCACCAATTAACTGCGTGGGCCGTGCGCGGAACCTACAGGCTGGATGTACCAGGCCCACCTGCATTGGGCACAACTGCGACCTCATGTGCAGTAACCACTAGCAGTGGCAGTAGCATTGCACCATGTGCATTGCATCAATCTCTGCGACGGAGAACATACGGACGTACCGAAACGCTATCAGTGGCAGCACTACTGCAGCCGTCTCTGCTGCAGGTGTGTCTGCGCAAGCAACCGACGTGACGCTGACGCCCTCGCCGCCCATCCTGGCACTTCGACCTCCTGCCCCTCCGCGGCCACCCCCAAAACTGGAGCCTGAAGGAAGTTCAGCAACCCCGCTCCTGCTGACCTACTATGGCCTGGACATGTGGTCGCTGGTGACGGGTTCAGGCATTCAGGCGCTGCTCGAGGCACAGCAGCCGCCCAGCTTGAGCCTGCAGGGCCTCTCTGCCCCGGGCATGTGTGCCTCCCAGCTGCTGGCCCTCAACACCACTGCCCTGCTCAACACCTCGCTCACCTCCCAGGAGCTGATGCCGGGCCTGGCCTATTTCACAGCCGACGTGAGTTGCTCCCATTGCCGTCCTGAGCTACGGCCCGTGCTGCCCTACCTGCCCTGCAGCACCCTCTGCCCCCTGCCTGCCCCTGTGCCCTGCAGGTGGCCCAGCTGCTGCGCGACTACCTGCAGGACAGCAGCATCACGGTGCAGGTGACAGACTTCTGCGCCGGCAACCGCACCTTTGCTTCCTTCAGCGCCAACAGGACCCTGGTGAACGGCACCTGGCCCACACTGAACGTCACCGTCAACCTCCTCAGCACAGACCCTGACAGGTGGTGTGACCTGCAGTGCGCTTGCCTATATGGAGGGCAACTACGAACCCCCTCACCTCACCTTACCCTCACCTACCCTCACCCTCACTTACCCTCACCCTCACCCTCACCCTCACCCTCACCCTCACCCTCACCCTCACCCTCACCCTCACCCTCACCCTCACCCTCACTTACCCTCACCCTCACCCTCACCCTCACCCTCACCCTCACCCTCACCCCCACCCTCACCCTCACCCTCACCCTCACCCGCACCCTCACCCTCACCCTCACCCTCACCCTCACCCTCACCCTCACCCTCACCCTCACCCTCACCCTCACCCTCACCCTCACCCTCACCCTCACCCTCACCCTCACCCTCACCCTCACTCACCTCAGCTGCCTGGTCCTCCCCTGCAGGCTGTCCTCAGCTACAGGCCCCCTGAGGCAGCTGCTGATAAACTGGTGAGTGCAGCAAGGCAGCTCAGCAAGGGGCCAGGTCTGCTGCATCGTGGCTGGTGATGTGTGTGAGAGTGCAGCACTAGGTGTAGGTCAGGGTCAGGGTGCAGGGCAGGCAGGGATGGCGGTTCGCTGTGTCAGCTTTGCTTACGTGGGGGGCAGGGGCCCTAGCCATCAGCTTGCAGTTTGCAATGCAGGGCAAGCCATGGGGGTGTGAGGGCAACAGTAGGGGTGGGGGGGCCCTGCTGACTGCTGTGCTTGCCTGCAGCCGCGGCGCCCTGATGACCCGGGACTCACTGCCCTTCTTCACTGTCTACGCCATGCCCTTCCACCGCTGCCAGGCTGCACTGCTGCCCAGCTCACCGCCCCCCTCCCCCTACCCCTCCCCGCCATCTCCGCCTCTCTCGCCCTCCCCCCCCGCACCCCCCCCGTGAGTAAGAGCCCAGCCCTGCCTGCGGCTGGCGCAGCTGTAGGGCTGTTGGTGCTGAGCTGAGTCACCTGGCTGCCTCTGCATGGTCTCCCTGTGGAGCACCTTCCACCACCGCATGTCATGCCATCCTGTCTGCTAAGCTGGCTGACCTCCCCACTCATGCTGCTGGTGGCCATGCAGCCCAGCAGCCTGTCTGGCACTGTGTCCTCATGCAGGCCAGGGCCACCGCCCCCTGACCCAGAGCCCCCTCCTGCCCCCCCCCCACCCCCTGCCCCACACCCTCCCAGCCCAAGCCCTGGCCCCCCACCCCCCAGCCCCCCCCCACCAGCCCCCCCTCAGCCCCCCCCCTCCCCCCCACTGCCGCCCATCAACTCCCAGCTGCTGACCCCCCCGGTGGGTAAGCCACGCTGGCAGCCTTCTCATGCCCCAAACTTGGCAACGGCAGCGCATTCACTAACACATCCCTAACAACATTAGAATGACCAGCACTCCCACTCCTGCCATGCCTGCATCTGGAAGTAGCCCAGGCTTTACGACACAGAGGATACCCCCATCGCGACTAGTTCCTGCATGCTGTTGCTTGCAGCCATCACCAAGTCCCCCTTCCCCCTCTCGCTCTCCCTCCCCCCCACCCCCATCCCCTCTCCCCCCTTCTCCCTCCCCCCCCCCTACACCTTCTTCCCCCACCTCTCCCCCCCCCCCACCCCCATCCCCTTTCCCCCCCTCTCCCTCCCCCCCCCCTACACCTTCTTCCCCCACCTCTCCCTCCCCCCCCCCTACACCTTCTTCCCCCACCTCTCCCCCCCCCCCCGCCCCCATCCCCTTTCCCCCCCTCTCCCTCCCCCCCCCCTACACCTTCTTGCCCCCCCTCTCCCTCCCCCCCATCCCCATCCCCTTTCCCCACCTCTTCCTCCCCCTCCCCACCACCTCCTTCTCCCCCCCCTCCCTCCCCACCACCTCCTTCTCCCCCCCCTCCCTCCCCACCACCTCCTTCTCCCCCCCCTCCCTCCCCACCACCTCCTTCTCCCCCCCCTCCCTCCCCCCGCCCTCCTTCACCCCCCTCCCCCCGCCCTCCTTCACCCCCCTCCCCCCGCCCTCCTTCACCCCCCTCCCCCCGCCCTCCTTCACCCCCCTCCCCCCGCCCTCCTTCACCCCCCTCCCCCCGCCCTCCTTCACCCCCCTCCCCCCGCCGTCCTTCACCCCCCCCCCCCCCCTCCCCTGCCTAGCGCCTGTGTCAACCCTATTCCGGTCACACTCCCAGCAACAGGTGGGTGTGTGCAGGTTTAGGTGGTGGGCAGCAGCAGCAGCTCAGCCTGACCCATTGGCTTTGTTCACCATCACAGACTGGGGGGCTATGCGGTGTGCTGTGCAGGTCAATCACTCTATGTGTCTGGGCCGTTCCCAGTGACTATCCGCCACTTTTTAAATGAATCAGGCGTGCTGTATGGCCCCATCACAGGCGCTGGCAGTAACGTCACCTTCTCCACCTGCTTCCCAGGTGCAGCCAGCCGCCTGCTCGGCTCAGCCGTACCTGAGCCCCGCATGCTGGGCTGCTCATGCTGCTGGTCGGTGTGTGTGGTCTGATTATGTTTATGGTGCGTGGTTGCTGCAGGGACTAGTGCTTGGAATTCTTACCTCAGCTTGTACCAGACTGCCACCGCTGCCAGCGCTCGCCTGTGTGGAGGGTTCTCGGCCACGGTGGGTCCCCTCCCTGCAGCCGGGCTGAGGAGGCTGAGCGGGTCATTGATGTGGTGGGGTGAGGAGGCAGAGGAGGAGGCTGAGTAGGTCACAGGCGAAGGTCACAACCTAGGTTCAAAGCCAAGCTGGCAGTGAGGGTGATGCGGTCAGAGGCCTGCAGGGGTCATGAGGGATCACCGCCATTCCTGCCAACCCAGAGTGCCACTGCTGCCCTGCTGCCCGCTGCCACTCACAGCCAGGATGGACCGCAGCACCGGGGGTGTGCTGGGCAGCGGTGATGGTGATGCCTGTCGTGCCTACTTGACTGCGCAGGTGGCTGCAAATGATGAAGCCTCACCCACCTGCTCCTCTGGCGCACAGCTGTCCACCCTGACCTGGACCCTGACCAATGGCCTGCCCTACTGGCTGGTGGGCCGTCCCTCCTGCCCGCTGCACAGCCCTGCCCTGCTCACCACTGCCGTGCTCTCAGTCTCACCTGTGCCAGGCTGCTGGCAGCGGCTGGCAGCGGCTGGCTGGCTGCTGGCTGTTGCAAACATGGACAAGAGTTTGGGGGCAAGAGCGAGCTTACTGGCAGGTTCAACACTGTCTGCCTGCTGTCACAAGGACATAGGGCACTCTGTGCTGGTCATCGTTGCACATTACAAACTGGCAGGCATGTGATGTAGGCCATTGAGTGGCAGTGAGGGAAGAGGGGGGAGTGGGGGGAGGTCCCTTGCCTGCACTTCTGCCCGCCTGCTCTCACCCGCATGCAGATGCTCAGAGGGTTTTTCGGCACTGCGGTATCCAACTCAACAATCCTGGTGACTGCCGCCTAGCCGGTCCCGTTGCTGACAGTGACACGACCTGGTGAGCCGCCGCCAACAACACGTTGCTGCATCCTGACACTTGAGCGCAAGGGCTGTGGGGGTGTAGCAAGACCTCCTTCCTACTCACTTCCTGACTTTGCTGACGACAATACAAGGGCATGTATTTCAAAAGTGTACTAGGCCCTGTCAGGCCAAGCTAGGCAGTGCGGAGCAGAGGGTGACCTGCAGCTCCTGGCTGCTGCTGGCTGACCTGTCCTGGTGCCAGTGTGTGTGGAGTGTGAGACTGTGGCTGCTCTGGCTCTTGTGACCAGCTGCCCTGGCTCCTGTGGTGCTTCCCGGCAGACACCATGCACACACAGGGCACCACATGGTGCAGGCTGTCACGCCATCACCAGCACCACATGTTGAACTGGGCTGGCACGGTGCTGTCATGCCATCTGCTGACTCTGCTATGCTGACTCTGCTATGCTGACTCTGCTATGCTGACTCATCTGCTGACTCTGCTATGCTGACTCATGCGCCCGACACTGGCCCACCACCACCTGTAGGGACCAGCGCCTACAATCCTTGCCCACCAGCAAAGCTGCAAAGCTGGTCCACCGCGAGGATGAGGTGCTGCTGCCTCCTATGCCTACATTCATAAAGTCACTGTCGACATTCATCTGGTCCGCTTGCGAACAGTGAGTTCTCCTGCGTAGTGTTCACGGTGAGCTCAGGTGAACCTGGTGTAGCCCATATGGGGTAGCACAACTAGTGTGCACGCTTAGTCATGCCTTGTCAATGCTAAGTTTCATGAATGTTCATGGTTTGTGGTGAGCTAAGGATGTACCTGGTACGGGGTAGCACGATTAGTGAGCACGTACAATGGTATCCTGTCAGTTAATCATCTGGCACACATATGACATCGTTCAAGCGGCAAGAGTCAGGAAGCCATGGGCCATATCAGCGCCTGCCCTATGGCTGGACTGCGCAATCCTCGTAGTGAGGTGCCAAGTGGGTGCCCCATTCATAAACAACCCACTTACTTTTTGGCAAGAGACCATGGCCCCAACCACCTAGTGCATGTCGATAGTCTACACCGCTTGAGCTGTCATCCAGCAGGCTGCATGGCTGCATGGAACACCAGTGTGCACGGAGCTCAGGGTGGAAACTCAATAAATGTTTACAAGTTCTGAGAGGTGCATGCGTACATGGGTCGTGTCTAAGTATGTCTGTGTGTGGATCAGCTGATGTGCGTGGATCAACAGATTTCATCGGCGGATGCCAGTTTTTGCTGAATTTTCACACTTGTTGGGCAAGACTTCACAGCTGAAGCCATAGCTCCCAGACGCTTTCTTCACTGACTGACTGATGACCTCGGCAAATGATGAAACATAAGTTACGTTGAAGAGGCGAGGCTAAAGTGCCGTCCAAAAGTTCGGAAAGTTTGAAGGTTTGAAGTTCTGATCTCTTCACCAACAGCTCAGCGTCTTTTTCGTGCGCTGTACTTGCGAGGCATCAGCGGTCACTAGTATGCTTTCACCACACTCGGTTTCAGTACTGTTTAAGCACTGATTCATGGGGCTCTGAATGAGGGATCAATCTGAGCTGGGGGCGGCTGAAGCAGAGCTGAATCAGGGCTTTCAAGGCTTGTCAGGGCGGCATTCGTGGCCTGTGGTCAAAGCCATCTTGGCCTGCCTTATGGCCATGCATGTCGTATGTGTTGTGCCACATATGGTTTTGTTTGTGGCAAGCGTTGGTGTCAGCTTTGCCTGCCCAGACAATCCCTGATGTGGTGTGATGATGTGATGATCATTGATTGATGTAGTGTGCCCTAAAGCTAAGCAAGCAAGACCTCGGCTTCAGCTCGGGACCCAGCCCACGCCCCAGCCTTGCAACACTACTCTGCAAGCCCAACCCCTCCCAGCAATGCCCACCCCCTTTCAACCATGCCCACCCCCTTTCAACCCAGCCCATCCCCTCCCAGCCAACTCAGCAACACTACTCTGCAAGCCCACCCCCTCCTAGCCATTCCCACCCCCTCCCAACCATGCCTACCCCACCCTATGAAACTCATCATCAGCCCTGCCCCTACAGTGTTGAAACCCAACGGTGTTGTTGAAACCCAATGGTGATGACATCTTTCGAGGTGTATACTCTCTCGACCAGGTGGAGAGCAAGAAGTCCTATGTGGATGGTCATAACAAGATGGTGGATGAGGTGAGGAAGAGTGCCATTTGATATGCTCTACCATTGCATTGATAGTTGCTGTCATGCAGGTGACCAATGGCCTGCCCTACTGGCTGGTGGGCCGTCCCTCCTGCCCGCTGCACAGCCCTGCCCTGCTGCTCACCACTGCTGTGCTCTCAGTCTCACCTGTGCCAGGCTGCTGCCCACCACGGCTGGCTGGCGGCTGGCTGTTGCGAACTTGGACAGGTGTTTGGGGGCAAGAGGGAGCTGACTGGCAGGTTCCACACTGTCTGCCTGCTGTCATAAGGACATAGGGCACTCAGTGGGGTGGTCATCGTTGCACATCACATATTGGCAGGCATGTGATGAGGCCATTGAGTGGCAGTGAGGGGAGAGAAGGGAAGTAAGGGGGGGTCCCCTTACCTGTACTCCTGCCCACCTGCCCTCACTCCCTTGCAGATGCTCAGAGGATTAGCCGGCGCTGCGGTATCCAACTCAACAATCCTGGTGACTGTCGCTTAGCCAGTCATGCTGGTGACACGCCGAGGTGATTGCTGCTTCCACCAACATGCTGCTGCACCGTAACACTTGAGCACAAAGATTGTTCGGGGGGGGTGGGGTGTTGGGCAGGTTACTGCTACTGCCACCTGCCAACACGTTGCTGCTGCAATGTGACATGGGAGCACAAGCGCTATTGGGGTGTAGCAAGGTGTAGCAAGACCGCCTGCCTTCCTCACTCTCCGCTGATGACAACGGCAGGGCAAGGATCTACAAGCTAGGCAGTGTGGATCAGGGGTGACCTGCAGCCCCTGGCTGCTGCCGGCTGCCCTGCCCTGGTGCCAGTTTGTGTGGAGTGTGAGGTTGCGGCTGCAACTAGGGCACCACATGGTGTGGCTGTGGTGGTATCATTATTGAAAGGGGCTGTCATGGTGCTGTCATGCCATCTGCTGACTCTGCTAAGCTGACTCATGCTCTACACTGGCCCACCACCACCTGTAGGGGCCAGCGCCTACAACCCTTGCCCACCTGCAGGCAGGTCCACCGCGAGGATGAAGTGGTGCTGCCTCCAATGCCCGCATTTATGAAGTCGTTGTCTACAGTTATCCAGTTATAGAGACCATGGCCCTTGGCACCTAGTGCATGGTTGAGGTTTACACCGTTCGAGCTGTCATTCAGTAGGCTGCATGGTCACCAGTTCACCTTCTCTTTCCCTTTTTCTTTGTTCTCTCCTTAGTCTTTTACCTTTGGAGGTTGGCTTGTATCCACCCGAGCCCTACCTCCTTAGTGTAACAACTACTACTACCAGTGTGCCCTGGGCTCAGTTTTAAACCTCAGTCAATGATTACTTTGAGCTTTGAGATTACATTGAGCTTTGAGATTACTAGCTTTGAGAGGGATGCATGCGTATGTGTGCCTTGTCTAAGTACTTGTCAGTGCGTGGAATAGCTGACGTAACAGATCTTGTCATTCTCATGGATGCATTTCTCGCTTATAAAGTTCTTCACACTTCTAAGGCAAGGCCACAACCAAAGCCATAGCTCCCTGTATGGCGCTATTACACTGACTGGCTGACGCCCGGGTAGCAAATGAAGTAGTAGCTGTGCCACTGAGGAGGCGGGGCTGAAGTGGAGACATGCCAGCAAGGAGAGCAAACGGGAAACTGGGCTGAAGGCAAGCTAAGACTAGGAGGACGTCCGTAGGTATAGTGGGAGCAGCGGCCGTGATGACTCGTGCTTTGCCCAGCTGCCCACATCATCACCACAACAACAGGTGGCCAACATCATCACCGGCCGCTCCAAGAGTGGAGAAAAAAACCAGAATGAAGTGAAGGCAGCCAGCCTGCCTGGCTGGAAGGCTGGGTGGATGGGCAGGCATGTCATTGTCAGAGTCCAGGTCCGGGAAACACCAGCCAGAGTGCCAGAGGCTGGCCCAAGACTGTGCCGGCCACTAGGATGTGGGAGGGGGGCCGGGTCAGGGCAGGGCAGAGTGTGTGTGCACCTCAGCAAGCACGCACAAGGATGACAACGCATGCCAGGGTCAGAGTGCAGGTTGTAGGGAAGGAGGGAAGGGCAGTGACCTCCCTGTCGTGACCCCAACCCCGGGGGATTCTCCTGCACTTCTTGACCCGCATCAACTAGCCACACGCCTCTTGCCCTGTCACGTGTGTTGCCTAGGGCTTGCCAGGCCTTGGGTGCAAGTGGCACAGCAGGCAGATGGCCACTCAATCGACGCTATGATACCTGGGCTGACATGGCTTGCATGGCTGGCACGGCTTGCATGGTTTGCATGGCTGACATGGCTTGCAAGGCTGACATGGCTTGCATGGCTGACATGACTAGCAGGAAGGCTTACAGGCATGGCTTTAGGATATCATGTAGGCCATCATGTGGCAACCCCCTTACATGTCCACCCATTTGCATAGGGCCTGTAGCTGGCATTGCAGCTTTATGCACCCAGCTGTCCAGCAGCTGAGGGCAGCGGAGACACACCACCATGTGCCAGCCCCAGCCTTCATCCATGCCATACACCATTGCAGACACCAGCAGCAAACAACAGCAGGACACACCCCACTATGTGCTGGCCCCACCCTTTTACACTGGCACTGAGCCCGCTGCAGTTGGGCAGAGCCCGCTGCAGTTGGGCAGACAGGCTTGTTGCAACGCTGCTGCTCAATGTGGTTCCTCTGCTGCACCTGCTGCCAGCTGAATCAGGATTGAATCAAGCTGAACACCTTGAGAAGGACAAGGCGTCGACCCACTATGCTTATAAGGGCTGCTGTGCTTGTCCCTGCATGGTTGGAGTATTTGCACCCATCTATGGTGCTATGGTGCAGTCCTTATGGGCAAGTTCCATGATCATCTACATTTCTATGCATCGTTTGACCACCCAGAGGAGAACGCATCGAACAAGAACGCACGAAGTGTACACACTGATGGTGCAGCCGAACCTGCAACACAGGTGGCAGAGCTGAACCTTTTGTGCGAGTTCAAGCGATGTTCCTGAACAGTTTTGCAAGATATATGAGACGTGTGAAAGCGCGGATTTGTGTTCTGCTGTCGTGTCGCTAGTAGCATAGTAGCGGTACACACCAAGCCGTGACAATGCGGCTACCAAGCTGGTCAAAGCTGAAGCCGGTGGTACTCCCGGCCCTGGCAGTGGTCGTGGTGGTCACAATCGTTGCTGCGGTGGTGACGACGGAGCTCAGGAAGGGGACCAACACTGGTAAAGACTAGAGCAACCCTTTGACCGCCCGGCAACCTTTTGACCTCCCGCGGTAACTTTGTGATCGACATTGCGCGTTGTCCTGCATTCCTAGCAGATGCTGCGGGCCTGCAGCTGACAGACAGCCCTGCTGTGAACTCATCACTCGCGCCATCCCCGACGTCTGGACGATACAGCAGGACGGCTACCCCGCTCCTGCTCACCTTCTACGGCCTGGACATGTGGTCGCTGGTGCACAGCTGGGATTCAGGCATTCAGGCGCTGCTTGAGGCACAGCAGCCGCCCAGCTTGAGCCTGCAGGACCTCTCTGCCCCGGGCATGTGCGCCTCCCAGCTGCTGGCCCTCAACACCACTGCCCTGCTCAACACCTCGCTCACCTCCCAGGAGCTGATGCCGGGCCTGGGCTACTTCACAGCCGACGTGAGTTGCTCCCGTTGCCGTCATGAGCTGTGGCCCCTGCTGCCCTACCTGCCTTGCATTACCCTCTGCCCCCTGCCTGCCCCTGTGCCGTGCAGGTGGCCCAGCTGCTGCGCGACTTCCTGCAGGACAGCAGCATCACGGTGCAGGTGATAGACTTCTGCGCTGGCAACCGCACCTTGGTGCCCTTCAGCCAGCGCAGGGCCCTGAGGGCGACAGAGGTCAATGACAGCGTGGCCACACTGGTGGTCAGCATCGCCCTGCAGGGCCCTGAACCTGACAGGTGGGTCACACCACTGAGTACTAGCTGTGCTTGCCATGTGGGGGGTGGTCAAACTGAAAGTCAAACTTTGCCATGCCGCCAGCCAGCCCACAGCGCACATATGGCCTGCACAGCGCATGCACCAGCCCTATGTGCGGAGCTTGGCCCCTGCCCCCTGCAGGCTGGCCTCCACTGCAGGCCCGCTGGAGCAGCTGCTGCTTGACTGGTGAGTGCAACTGAGTGCAGCTTGTCAAGTGTGTGTCGCCTGCTGCAATGAGGGCGGCATGGGGACGGGCGTGACACGGTCACACAGCTGGTCGAATGGAACCTCCAGGCAATGGGTGTGAACAAGGACAGGAAGGCTACGCTGTTGACATCAGACGACGACAGTGGTGACGCATGCTACCTTGCTGGCTGACCTTGCTCCTGCCTGCTGTGCCTGCTGTACTGGACAGGGAGGGTCATAGTAGGTGAAGTGTAGGTGCGTGTTGAAGGCTGTTGTTGAGTGCAGGGGACCCAGTGTGGCATCAAGAGGTCAAGGCAAAAGATTTGGGCACATCACAGCTCTTCTGGCAGCAGAGGGAGCACTATAGCTGTTGCCGTTCTGTTGCGTAGCCTGCTTACCGGCAGGTGATCCTGCCTGTATTCAAACTGGCTGCTGCTGTGCCTGCTCTGCTTGCCTGCAGCCGTGGCGCCCTGATGACCCGGGACTCACTGCCCTTCTTCACTGTCTACGCCATGCCCTTCCAACGCTGCCAGGCTGCACTGATGGATCCGCCCCCCTCACCCTCCCCACCCCCTTCCTCACCCTCTCCCTCCCCCCCAGCACCCCCCCTGTGAGTATAGCCCCAGTGCCTTGCACCCCTTAGCACCACCACCCTCACACTGACCCCCAACCCAAAGCCTGTGCTTGCCACCCTGCCGACCCTAACTATACGAGCAACACACGTCATGCCATCCTGCCTGCTGAGCTGAGCCGACCTCCCCTCTGCTGCTCCTGGTGGCCATGCAGCCCAGCAGCCTGTCTGGCACTGTGTCCTCATGCAGGCCAGGGCCATTGCCCCCTGACCCAGGACCCTCTCCCGCCCCCCCTCACCCCCTGCCCCACAACCTTCCAGTCCTAGCCCCAGCCCCCCTCCCCCAGGCCCCCCCCACCAGCCCCCCCTCTGCCGCCCATCAACTCCCAGCTGCTGACCCCCCCGGTGGGTGAGCCCAGCCGGCAGCCCTCCCTTGCCCCTAACCTGGCAATGGCAGCGCATTTACAAACACATCCCTACAACATCAACACCCCCCCTCACATCAGCACCAGGAGGCACAGGGCAGCAGCCTGAGCTCCCTGACACAGAGGATACACTCTTTTGTTCACTTCCTGCATGATGGTGTCTTGTTTGCAGCCCCCACCAAGTCCCTCGCCACCTCCCCCTCCTCTCTCCCCCAGCCCTCCTTCCCCCCCTCTTAACTCCCCCAGCCCTTCTTCCCCCCCTCCTTCCTCCCCCAGCCCTCCTTCCCCCCCTCCTTCCTCCCCCAGCCCTCCTTCCCCCCCTCTTAACTCCCCCAGCCCTCCTTCCCCACCTCCTCCCTCCCCCAGCCCTCCTTCCCCCCCTCCTCCCTCCCCCAGCCCTCCTTCCCCCCCTCCTCCCTCCCCCAGCCCTCCTTCCCCACCTCATTCCTCCCCCAGCCCTCCTTCCCCCCCTCTTAACTCCCCCAGCCCTCCTTCCCCACCTCCTCCCTCCCCCAGCCCTCCTTCCCCCCCTCCTTCCTCCCCCAGCCCTCCTTCCCCACCTCATTCCTCCCCCAGCCCTCCTTCCCCCCCTCCTCCCTCCCCCAGCCCTCCCTCCCCCAGCCCTCCTTCCCCACCTCATTCCTCCCCCAGCCCTCCTTCCCCCCCTCCTCCCTCCCCCAGCCCTCCCTCCCCCAGCCCTCCTTCACCCCCCTCCCCCCTCCCTCCTTCACCCCCCTCCCCCCTCCCTCCTTCACCCCCCTCCCCCCGCCCCCCTTCCTAGCGCCTGTGTCAACCCTATTCCGGTCACACTCCCAGCAACAGGTGGGTGGGTGTAGCTTTAGATTGTGGGCAGCAGCAGCGGCAGGTCAGCCTGACCCATTGCCCCTGTTCACCATCATAGACTGTGGGGCGGCGTGCCGTGCAGGACAACCACTATATGTGTCTGGGCCGTTCCCAGTGACTACCCGCCACTATTTCAATCAATCAGCCTTGATGTTTGGCCCCATCACAGGCGATGGCAGGAACGTCACCTTCTCCACCTGCTTCCGAGGTGCAGCCGGCCGCCTGGTCAGCCGCACTCCTCCTCTACACAGACTGCCCCTGTGCCCTGTGCGCCTCTGCCTCGCCCACTACCTGGCAGCGCTGCTGTGCCCTGCATGCTGCCAGCTGCTGGGCTGATTTTGTTTATGGTGGGTGTGTTGGCTGCAGTGGCTGCTAGTTGGGACTCTGTTCTCAACCTGTACCAAGCTGCCAATGTTGCCAGCATTCGCCACTGTGGAGGGTCAACAGCCGCGGTGGGTCCCCTCCCTGCAGCCTGGCTGAGGCGGCTGAGCGGGTCAATGATGTGGTGGAGTGAGGAGGCAGAGGAGGAGTCAGAGCAGAATGCAGGGCCAATGTCACAGTCTGGGGTCAGGGCCGAGCTGGCTGTGAGGGGGATGTGGTCAGGGGTCAGCCTGCAGGGGTCATGGGGGGTCACTGCCACCCCTGCCGACCTACTCTGCACCACTCTGCCTGCTGCCCTGCTGCCAGCTGCCACTCACTGCCAGGTGGGGCCGCACCAGCGGGGCTGTGCTAGGCAGCGGTGATATTGAGGCCTTGGTGCCTGCCTGCCTGCGCAGGTGGCGAGTAATGATGACGCCTCTCCTTCCTGCTCCTTCGGCTCAAAGCTGTCCACCCTGACCTGGCCCCTGACTACTAACTTGCCCTACTGGCTGGTGAGTGGGCCCCAGGCAGTGGCAGGGGCAGGGCCAGCCGGCTGCACAGCCCTGCCCTACTGCTCACCACTGCTGTCGGTTGCTAGTCAGGGAGGTAGAGTGGGCTGGGCAGAGGTCAGGCAGGCTGTGGTAGCAGCCACCATCACCGCAACAGTTCCTTGCTGCGCGCTGCATCACACCTCACACCACTGGGGTCGTTGCTGCCAGCAGTAATGAAGTCCTGCGGGGGGTGGCAGTGCAGGCTGGTTGCGTGATGGTGTGCCCCAACGCTGCCTTATCCTAGCCACCAGTGCCTCCAGCACCGCCTCCAGCACGCAGCTACTCTGCACCGCTGCACTGCAACCACCTGTGCCGGGCTGCTGTTTCAGAGTTTGGACATGGACAGGTGTTTGGAGGCATGGGAGAGCTGACTGGCAGGTTCCACACTGTCTGCCTGCTGTCACAAGGACATAGGGCACTTAGTGGGGTTGTTGTCATTGCATAACATCACATACTGGCAGGCATGTCATGAGGCCATTGAGTGGCAGTGAGGGGAGAGAAGGGGAGTGTACTCCTGCCCTCCTGCCCTTGCAGATGCTCAGAGGATTTGGCGGCAGTGCGGTACCCAACTCAACAATCCTGGTGACTGCCGCTTAGCTGACTCTGGCTGCTGGCTCATGCGCTCTACACTGGCCCACCACCACCTGTAGGCGCCTCCAACCCTTGCCCAGCTGCAGGCTGGTCCACCGCGAGGATGAAGTGGTGTTGCCTCCAATGCCCGCATTTATGAAGTCGCTGTCTATAGTTATCCGGCCCGCTTGCAAACAGTGGGTCCGCTTGTGCATGGTTCACGGTGAGCTCAGGTGAACCTGGTGCAGCCCATATGGGGTTGCAGAAATGGTGTGCATGCAGAGGCGTGCCTTGTCAATGCATCACCTGGTGAGGGCGGTTGGCATGCACCCAGATTTATGAATGTTCATGGTTTGTGGTAAGCTAAGGACGTACCTGGTGCAACGTATATGGGGTAGCACAAGCATGAGGGTGTACCTGGTGCAGCTTATATGGGGTAGCACAATCAGTGTGCACACATAGTCGTATCCTGTCAGTTATTCATCTGCCACACATACTCATTGTTCAAGCGGCAATGGACAGGGAGCCATGGGCCATACCAGGGGCGGCCCTATGGCTGGACTGGGCGATGCATGCGCAACCCTTCGTAGTGAGCTGCAAACTGGGTGCCACATTCATGAACTTACCTGTTTTGGTTTGGGTTTCTGGCAAGAGACCATGGCCCTAACCACCTAGTGCATACCTAGAGCTGTCATCCAGCAGGCTGCATGGCTGCATGGAAGACCAGTGTGCACTGAGCTTAGGGTTAAACCTCAGATATTTAAAAGTTTTGAGAATTTTGCTTTGACCGTGTGGAGTCCGTTCAGCATCTCCCTGCTTGAAAACTGTTCATGGTTTGTGGTGAGCTTAGGGCGTATCTGGTGTAACCCATACGGGGCAGCACAGTTTGTGTGCACGCATAGTCGTATCCTGTCAGTTTACCATGTGGCATACATTTAACATCGGTCATGCGGCAACGGACAAGATCCATGTCCCATACCAGTGCCGGCTTGACGCCTAGGCTGTGCAATGCATGTGCGTCCCTTGCTACGAACTGCCAACCAAATGCCCCATTTTTGCCTGCAGCCTCCCACCCCATTATTCTCACATCAAAATCATGTGATTAACATAGTCAACTGTCGTGGCCTCTTTTCTAGTGGCCTTATCACCTGACCACGTCACATTGGGCACTGAACCTCGGTCATAAAGTCGTGGTCCTCCTGCCGCTGCTGGCAGTGGCGGCATATCTCATCATCTGCCTCGGAGCATTCAAACTTGCGTGCTCCTGCAGCCACCCAGGGCCAACAGCCGTTGCTACCGCAACAATCCATTGCTGCACGCTCGCATCATTCTCCACTCGGTAACACACTTGGGTAACATAGGATTGTCATGGGCATGGGCATAGGGTGCAGTGATAGGATGATCATAGGGTTGTAGAGTGACAGTAGGCATGAAGTCAATCAAGCAGCAACATTGGCAGTGTTCTTGTAGACAGAGTGTGACAGCGTGCCATAGAGAGTGACTGCTGCAAACATGGACGTGGCTTTCGAGGGAGGAGCACTGTCTATCTGCCGCCCCAATGGCACAGGGCACGTTGGGCAACACAAACCGGCAGGCATGCCATCGAGGCCAATGAGTGGCGGTGATGGGAACGACCCTACACTCCTAGTGTGCTCCTGCATTCCTTTGCCTGCACCCTCTAAGGGGAAACCATTGGAGGGTTAGCGGCTGCCCGCCTGCTCTCAATGCCACTGCCCGCAGGTGCTCAGTGCCTCCGGCTTCGGTGATGCAGTACCCGACTCGACAATAATGGTGGCTGTTGCCTAGCCAGTCCTGCAGCTGACATTCACTCAACCTAGTGAGCCGCTGCTGCACTGTGACACCCACCATACCGCCTTCATCACTAGTCTGATGACAACACTTTGCCCATGACAACATCAGGGCAGATTGCAAGGGCTATTCTAGGCCAAGCAGGCAGTGTGGAGCAGGGGTGACCTGCAACCCTGGCTGCTGCTGGCTGACCTGCCCTGGTGTCGTGGAATGCGGCGGCTCTGGCTCTCACGACCAGCTGCCCTAGCGCCTGTGCTGCTCCTGTGGTGGCCATGGCCATGACTACACACGGCACCACATGGTGCAGGTTGTTGTGGAATCACAACTAGGCTGTGAACATGGTGTCATGGTCCCATCTGCTTATCTGACTCATGCCCTGCACTGGAGTGACAGCCTGCAGACCTTGCTCACCTGCAATGCTGCAGGCTGCTCCATGGCCAGGATGAAGTGGCGTTGCCTCCATCGCCACCGCATTGGTCATGTCCCTGTCTCTATTCGATCATCTGGTTCGCTTGTTGTCAATGTGTCCGCTGGTTCAGGGTCATCCATGAGCTCGGGACAGACCTTGTGCGGGCCACACGGGGTATCAGACGTAGTGTGCATGTACAGTTACCTGTCAATTAGTTCATCATCAGGTGAGGGCGGTTGTCATGCACCCGCTACGCCGACCCGCAGTCCTATGCACGTGCCTGATTGTACATCAGCTGCGCCAAAAAAACATAGAGTACTCACGCGGTCCCAGTTACTCATATCATCGATGAGTGTTGCCCAAGCCTTGCCACTCTGGCCTATGACTCACTTCTCTGAGGTCGTCATATGTAGTAGTAGTCGTTGCTGTTGCTGCCCGGTGGTGCTCACCATGTCTGGGCACGCACAGGGCTCCATCAATGCGGCAACTGACAGGGAGAGGTGAGGCGTACTGGTGCCGGCCCTATGCCTGGACAGTGCGGCGTATGTGCGTAGTGGACATGCGCAGCATGGACGGCTTGCATCTTTTAAACTGACTTGCATGTCTGATCTTTACTAAACTTTAGCGAGCTGAGTATTTGTTCTTTTCTTACAGTGATGCTTCTGTTGTTCTCTGTACTAGGTGCTCCGAACCTAGGCGGATGCATCAAGCACAGAAGTTCACAGTTTACATACACATTTTCCCTTCACACGTGGATGACTAAGAATGCGAATGGTTTTGAGTACTTAAGGCTCTGTGAGGGCAGAGACAGGTACCTTGGCTCAGAACTCTATTCGACCCCGGGTCCTGTCTCGTTCTCCCGCCCTCACAGGCTCCCTAGCCTCAACTCCGTTACAACGACCCTCGTAGTGAGGAGCAACTGCCAACCAGATGCCCTACTCGTGAACAAGTCTCTCATTCAGCATATGGCAACAGGTCATGGCCCCAGCCATCAAGTGCACGGGGGAAGTGGACACCGCTTGAGCTATTATCCTTTTGCTTGCATGGTTGCATGGGATACAAGTACGATTTTTGAGAGGTGCACGTGAATATCTTATCTGTCTCATGTAAGCGTTTCTTCCTTGTATCTGTCTCACACTACCGAGGAATGACCACATATGAAGCCATAGCGTGGGCCGATGATGGGGCAGGGCTTGGGTGGATACAGAAGCGCGGGAGGGGAACTGGGCTGAAGGCAAAATGGAAACAAGAGGGCGCAAAGTAGCATGCCATACGAAAAACTTGCCAATGTTGATGACGTGCTTCAGGTCAGTGCCCTGGTACCGCCCGTTGCTCCTGTGGCCGCCGCTGCCTGCTCCTGCTGCTCCTATCTTTGGCCCTGCTGCCTGGCAGTGCCATATCATGCTGCCAACCCTGCCTGCCCTGCCCTGCCCCTGCCTGCCTGCAGGTGTGTGACCTGACCGGCAGCAGCGTGGACAAGAGCTGGCTGAAGCTGGTGGCCAACATCATCACCGGCCGCTCCAAGAGTGGAGGACACAAGTGAAGGCAGCCAGCCTGCCTGGCGGGAAGGCTGGGCGGGAGGGCAAGCATGGTGGGCAGGCATGGTCTGAGTCCTGGTCCGGGAAAAGCATAGAGTGTACCGGGAGTGCCATAGTAGCAGTGGCTGGCTCAACTGCCAGGGTGCCTGAGTACTGAGGCTGGCTGGCATGCACCTGGTCATGGTGTCAGGTTGCCAGCATGCCGGTTACTGTCCCAAGGGCGGCCTGCTGGTCTAGCGAGTACGTAAGTGAAGGGGAGTCTGTCTATGTGCACAGCCAGTAGTGGCTGCATGGACAATGTTGGTCAGGGTGGCTTACTGCTGGCTGCTGGTACTCGCCAGACTGCTTCCCTTCCCGCCTTCCTGGTGAAAGGCAGGAGTGAGACCTTTGAAAGGGCCTACTCAAGGGGACTGCAGTATTCATTGCAGCGCCCTGGAAGCACCCCCAACTGGCAAGGAGGCCGAGCCAGGTAGCAACAGCGGGGGATGAGGAGCTCTGCTGAGCAAGGGTAGTGCTTTGCAGCCAGTGTCAGCAAGTCAAGTCAAGTCTGGCTCAAGTCACCATGCTATAGTCCATGCAGGCAAAGGGAAAACAATGAAAGTCACCATGCCGAACTTCAAGTTCAAAAAGCATGCAGGTGTAGGCAGAGGTATGCAGGCCACAGTAAACATCTTGCATGAGCATTGATCAAATCATGTTGACGCAAGCCCAGTAAGGGGTGGTCATGTGCAATTCCACCATCTGCCTCCTCCAAACCATGTCCGACCTAAGGAGTCAGGTTGAGTGACTGGTCCCGTGATCAGGCAGCAGCTCTGCGAGGTGTGGCAGAGGTCAGGGGGCCAAGCAAGCGTTGTGGGCTTCAGCTGAAACTGGTGAGTGTAAGCAGGCGGGTGAGCAGGGCAGCGGGTGGGCGGACGGGTGGGAAGGCAGGCAGGCAGGCAGGCCCTGTTCAGTGCCACCACTAGTGTCATCGCCACCAGCGTCAGGCCAACGCACAAGGCCCTCACCGCTTGCACAGTGACTTGGTCATCCAGCAGCCCTTCTTGGCGCCAGCCTGCCGCTGCACCATGGTGAAGGTGAAAACACCTGGGGCACAGCACACGCCTCAGTCCTTGGGTCAGTCTGGGTCTGTGTGCCTGAGCAAGGGCCTGACACGCTGTGGGCTGTGAGCCATTGAGCCTGAGCTGCTGCATTTCAGCTGGCACAGCTCAGCCTGGACCTAGTACCCTGGCTGCTGCTCTTGGGGCTTGGCTTGGCAAACCCTATTCAAGGCAAATGTGAGGGTGGCAGGTCTGGTGTCATGCGGGGGTGACAAGCTCCAGGAAACACCGGCAGGGTCAGGGCCCACAGGCCTAGGGTGGTCAGAGGCAGGGCTGGCTGAGGTCTGGTCCTGGTCAGAGGCTGGGTCACCTGATCTGCTGCATGACACGCAAGGGAGGTGGCAGGCTATGCCTATAGCGTGCCTGATGAACAGCTTTAGAGCGAAGGCACACACCACCATGCAGTGCTGCAGGCTCCTACTTCAGCCATAAAGGGCAAGGCAAGGTGGCCATGCATCAGGTCTAGGAGTCGAGGCAGGGCATCAGGCCTAGGCGTCAGGGAAAGGCGTCCCGTTGGCGATGTTGTTGGAGAGGGGCACTGAGGGTTGGAGCACTGAGGGTGACAGCACTAGCACACCTGGCTCGCTGGCAGGCAGGCAGGCAGCGCTCATGTGACAGCCATTGCCATGAGCAGGTTTACACAGATTGAAAGACGCGATGCTGCCGTGAAAGCCATTGTGTGTGTGCATTCACACTTGTTGGAAGCCTTGGTGCTGCCGTGGTGCTGTCGTTACAGCAGCTTGCACGCAAGGGGCAGCTGTTGGGGTGCCTGGTGCAGGCCTGGTGCTGGCCCCACCTGCATCATCCCCCTTGGCGTCCACCACCCTGACCTCCACCACCACTGGCTCACTGCTGCCTGCGCTGCCCTCCCGCAGGGTCAGGTGGCCACCCTCCGCGCTGTCCACCAGGCTGTAGCTGCTCAGGTCCACCAGCGCGCCCAGCTGCATGTGGAAGCCGCCTGCTGGCAGGCAAGGCAGGGAGGGGCCAGGTACAGGGGCAGGCACGGTGTGAGGTGTGGAGACAGCCTGCGGCTGACTGCTCCTCCCTGCCTGCAGTGGCTGGTAGTCAGGCGTCATGGGGTTGAGCTACAGGGGCGTGCGGCTGCATTTAGAGAGGGCAGCAGTTGACGGAGGGTGTGGCGCCTAGGGCCTAGGGCTGCGTCCTACAATGCTGCAGGGTGACAGGGCAGCAGGGCGACAGGGCAGGAGGGCAGGGGGGCGGCAGGGCAGCAATAGTGAGGTCACAGGGCCACAGCCAGCAGCACACACGAGGGGGCTATGGCTGCTTGCCACTGAGTTGGGGGTGGAGGTGGCCAGGGCGGTGGGTAGTCAGGGGCAAGGGGGGCAAGAGGGCTAAGGCTGGGAGAGGTTGTCTGTTACAGTGTACCGGAGCGTACACCACAGGCCACAGACACAGTGCTTGGGCTACCCCTGAGCCTGAGCCTGAGCCTGAGCCTGAGCCTGAACCTGAGCCTGAGCCTGAGCCTGAGCCTGAGCCTGAGCCTGAGCCTGAGCCTGAGCCTGAGCCTGAGCCTGAGCCTGAGCCTGAGCCTGAGCCTGAGCCTGAGCCTGAGCCTGAGCCTGAGCCTGAGCCTGAGCCTGAGCCTGAGCCTGAGCCTGAGCCTGAGCCTGAGCCTGCCGTGCCGTGCCCCACACCACAGGGCACAAACACAGGGCTGCAGAGCTCAGGAAGCACCCCGCACACCAGCTGGGCACCAGGCCTGAGGTGGTGGTCCAGGTTAGCGGGGCAAAGGGCTATTCACTCACCCTGGAAATGGTCGTAGTGGTACAGGTCCTTGCCAAAATGTACAAAGTAGCTGTAAGGCAGCATGCGCCATGACAGCTGTTTTGCATGGGTGTCATGCTACGAGTGTGATCCTCTAGACCCTTCACCTTGCCCTGCTCACCGAGACCTTTCCATGCTGCCTGTGTCTTCAGCAAACTCATACATGGTCTGGATGCCATGGTTGGGCCAGGGCTTGTCGTTGGAAGCGCATGCGTCCAACTGGGCACAGACCGCTTCCCAGGGGGAGAAGCTGGGGGTGGGCACCACCTAGCAGGCCAGGTCACAAGCCAGGTCACAGGCCATGCTCGCCCTGACAGCTCTAGCCTTCTTGTGACATGATGCACGCGGAGAAGGGCACACACCCGTGGGTTGTCAACATTTTGCAGGTTGTGCTTAACCGCGTAAAGTGCTCGAGCCCGTCGCACGGGGACATTGCGCACGCGGCTATTGGTCGCCAACAGCATCGCGAGATAACACGCCATGCGGGGTCAGCAGGACATGGGGCGCATGGGGGTGGAGCCACTTACGTATATACCATAGCACACCATATCATCATGTCATATCATCATACCTTACAAGCTTTAAATCCCTGCGGCAGACCCTGACCCTGGCCGAGCCTGAGCCCGAGCCTGATCATACCTTCCAATAGCTGGTCAACATCGTAGCAGCCAATGGGCAATAACAGCAGCCTTGCAGAGGCAGGCAGCCGTTTAGCCAAGCAGGATGTGGCCAGGTTGCAGCGACGATTTTCGCGCCTGGCGGGACCTGATGCGCTTGTGTCTATAGAGCAATTGCAAGGCATCGCGGAGCTGGGCGCAAACCCTTTTGTAGGTGGGTGGAGCAGACGGTTCAAATTGGTAGCCAGCTGTCGCCCGACGGCTTGCAGCTGCCGTCGCCAGGCCGCATCTTCCAGCTCTTCGACAGTGACGGGGATCAAAAGCTTTCGCAGCAAGACTTCACCCAGGTCTGCCCACCCCAAGCCTGCTAGCCTAGACAGCCTCTTGGTTGGCCAGCAAAAGCTCAAACGCAGCCCATACATTCCAAAGGAGCACTTGTGGCCATGCCCTGTCACCACAACATTGTGCAGAGTAAACGACCTCTGGCCATTTTGCCCTGTCAAGTGCGAGTGATGCCATGGCCTTCCCAGCTCGCCATGATAAACACCCTCATTGTTTCCTAACATTAGTTCAGCATCCTCTGGCATCTTACCACAGTGCACAGCATTGTTAAGCCTAATGGCCCAACCTAGCTCCTCTGCCAGGGTGCCTCACAGCCTCACGCCCACCGCCCCCTCTACAGTGCTTGGACCAGCTGGTCACTGCTTTGATGCTCTTCTCACACTTTGCTAGAGCCTCTCCGCAGGCCCTGACATACTTTGGGACACTGGACCAGGCAGAGGAGCAGTACAAGTGTGAGTCACCCTAACAGGAGCCCTTGCAGTCCAGCTGCTGGCTGGGTCGCCGCCAGGGCTGGGGTGCATGAAGGGCATGCAGTCACTGACCCACCCCCTGCTGTTTGTCTGCAGTTGCATTCAGACTATACGACGTGGATGGTGATGGGTTTGTTGGTGGCACCGACCTCTACAACACCTTGTCGGCCCTCTCAGGCCGGTCACACTCTGACGCACAGATGGAGCAAGTGAGTCTCTGCCCTGGCGCACAACCACAGCCCATGCAGCCACCGCAGCCCATGTGCTCCTTGATAGTCCTGGACTCGACAGCAGGGGCAGGCCCACCAAGTGTCTGCTCTGCAGCCGGCCAGCCAGCCAGTGTAGGTCTCAGCTGCAGTGGGGTGTGGGTGCACAAGGCCTGTGCCCCTTGCCCGACCTGCGACATGCCAGCCAGACGTGCAAGTGGTACACCAAATGACCAGCTGGCTGCCGGCATGTCCTTGGTTTCAGGGGGATGGGGGGCTGTCCCCCGCAACTTGCGGCGTGCAGGTAGTTCACAACACCCTGCTGCACTTTGATGAGGATGGCGACAACAAGCTGTCTATGGAGGAGTTCAAGGCGCTGCTGGCCAGCTCCTCGCTCTAAACCTGAGCCAGGTCTAGCTAGCTGCTGGGGCAGCACCGTCCCCAGCACCTGCCCCAGCGCCTGCACAGTAGTGCCAGGTTGTTTCGACCCAGGTCTCTGACCCATTCTGACCCATGTCTCTGACCCACTTCGACCCAGGACGTTGGCCCAGGTCGCTGGTACCCTTCTTTTGCTTGTCCCTCGCTGTCAGGCAGCAGGTAGAGGTGACAACAGAGACTGGCCGGCACCATGCACAGAAGCACAACCCACTGATCCCGGGTTGCTCATCAACCCCGCAGGCTATGCTGACAGGGCGGGCCAGTGTAGGAGTGGAGCAGTGTCAGCGTCAGGTATTCTTGCAATGCATTTGAACCGGTTGCAGGGTATGCACTGCATCATGCTCGTGACGAACTGTATAGCGAGCTGCTGCCAGCTGCTCCGAACGCATACTAACTCAATGCCAAGTTAGGCTGGTACATTACATAAAGTGGTAATGGGTGAGTGCAACCAGGACAGGTGGCGCTGAATACATAATGATGACATTTGGTGGTGCGTCTGACCAGCAATAGGTGCAACGGGAGTAAAGGAGTAATAAGAGGAAATGGGAGCAAAGGGGAGAGAGCACTCGAGGTTATCAAGAATGGCTAATACTCCCAACCTCGTTCTTCGACCTCCCATTGTTGGGGATCAGTAGGGCTGATCCCCGTGTTTGGTGAGGGTAAGGTTGAGTCAGCTACTTAGGTTGTATTCAAAGTTTTTTTCGGAACCCGGTGAACCAGCAACCAGCAGATATCAAGAATGTAAGAGGTCACCCCTCCCATTGGACCACCAACCCCCCTAACGATAAGGGACAACGGCTTTTCCGGACTCATATCTGCACGGATTTACACGCGGACTGAAGCGTCAGAATGCGGCCGCACTGAGCCACACGCTGAGCTGGTCGGGCATGTTGCCGGGTATCCGACTTGATGTACGTTGACCCAGTAGCAGTGAGTCCCTGTTTAACGCGATGGATAGTGCGCGATGTGCGAGGAGCCCGACCCCATGTCCAACATGATTACCAACATGCGCTGGCTCATGGGCTCTGAAACTTGGAGGAGACCGCAGTAGGAGCACAGCAGTGGCAACTGCATCAATCCCTTGTTGATTAGGCTCCAAAAGGTGGGCAAACACTCCTCCATGCTGCCCAATCTGCTGATGCCAGTATGACGACCATCGAACTCAATCGAACTCTCCAGCCCTACGTCACTGGCTAGGGAACTTAGTTGTGGACCCCCTGCCATATTCTCAACTATTGCTGAGTATTGCCAATAGGGGTGTTGCCTACGTGTGTACGTGCTTGCAGGATGCCTGCATCCAAGTATCACCCCTACAAGGGGAAGGGAGGGCATGCTGCCCGCTGTGCTGTGTGTGTGACGTGTACACCAACTAACCATGCTGGCTGGGTGGGCAACTAACCAAGCTGGCAGCACTGGCTGGGTGGAGATCCATGTGGAGGGGGAGGCAGCCTCGTATCGCTCCGGACAGAGTCTACAAGCCATCGACCAGGTCACAGCCCAGATGGTTGATGTCATCACGGCATGCAGAAACCTGAAGCCTTCACAGGTTCCACTGGCCCATAGAACTTGCGCTGAGGCTGCTGCAGCTGCGCATGCTGTGTGCCAGCGGCTGCGGGGGCAAGAGCCAGCCAGCCAGCTCCAGCCCATGCCCCGTCTCAGCTCCACACCCACGCAAGCACCTGCACAACCTGGGCCAGCCCATGCGCCCTGCCCCCACCATCTCCCAGACCAACCACCCTCGCACCCATCACAACTGCAGGGGTCCAGCCAGCACCACCCGGCCCTGCCGGCACTTATGCACCTACCGGGGCTCTCCATCCTCACCAGGCCTGCCACCAATCCTGTGACCTCACCTGCCGTGGAGCAACAGCCCATCATGTGAGTGCCCCTGCTGGATGATGGGCTGACATGGCAAGCCAGCTGAACAACATCAGTTGCACACTCAGGTTGCAGCCTGTTTTGGCCCATTCCACCTAGCACCCTGGTGGAGGCACCACTCGTCACACTCCTGTGTGTGGTGTCATGCAGACACACCACTGAGGAGCAGGACGAGCAGACCATGCCCCTAAGCATACCCAAGCAACGGCAGGACTGGGCCACCGCAAGGTGCGCTTTTCACTCCTCAGCCTTGACCTGCACCAGCCCTGCCTTGCACCGGCATACGCCGGCATACAGCATGCCATCAGCCTCCATGCAGCCACTCATCCAGCCCCAGCCTCAACCCCAACATGAGCCTAGCCCCAGCCCCAACCCCAGCCCCCACCCCAGCCCCCATGCCAGCCCCTGGCCTGGTCCCCACTCCTCCCCTCATCCCAGCCCTCGCCACCACCTCAGCCCTCATCGCAGCCCCCGCACCAGCCCCCCGGGCTGCCCCAGCCCCTGCCCCTGCCCCAGCTGCAGCCCTAGCCCCGACCCCTGCCCCTGGCACGACCAAAACCTGGCCTGTCTGCAGGCCATCAGCCCTGCTGAACGGAGCATGAGGATGAGCTTGAGTGATGCTGTTGGCATGCTGAGCAAGCAGATGTCAGAGTACATCAGGCACCACCGGTTGGCACATCATCAGCTGCAGGTTTTCCGTGAGCACCGTGAGGCCGTCAAGGCAGGCCAGGATGGGAAGGTTGTGATTACATGTAATTGGACAGAGAAGCTGACTGTTGGACGCAGCGTTGAGATCATGTCAGAGCATTGGCATGCGCAGCAGGTCACCCCCGCCATTGGCCCCGCAATTCACTTTTCGGCACCGTCTTTGATCCGCTGCATGTAATTATTCTACCATTGGGCTCTACATCTCACAACGGTGTCGCTAGCAGGTTAGGCACTCTTTTGTCGATTGTACTGCATTGTCTCGACGACATGATTAGCTTCGCAATGCCATTCTTTATCTGTTTATATGCGTGTCGCAACAGGAGAGATGAATTGGTGGCCGGAGGCATTTCCGCGCCGAGCAGCCTTTGCTGCCGTCGGACTGGCAAGTCGCGATTACTTCCCAGGCAAGCACGGGGTGCTGTTTCTTAATGCGTGTGGCATACGATGATAACACATGCAACCAAATCTGCTGACCTGCACAGGTGCTTGGCTGCTTTGAGGATCAACACCAAACCCACACCAGCCCAAGGGTCTCCCAAGCAGCAGTGCAGCAAGGCTATCAGCTCTTGAAAACAGTGAGCAAGAGGTGAGCAAGGTTGTATTATACCTCACCTTGTCTAGGTCAGTTTGATGTTCACTCGCACACTTCCGCAACGCATGACAGGCATGAACAGCTGAGGGTAGCACACAACTGTCGTTAACCTTAAGGTTTGGGTTATTTCTACTTATTTCCAACCATGTTTTGTGGTGTGTGCCCCAAGACCTTGTCTTTGTGATTGTGTGTGCAGGATGCCAATAGTAAACCCCCATCTCCATCACTGAGCAAGGCAGCAGCGGCGTAGAGCAGCAACCAAAAAGGTACCACCAATTCTGAGTCTTCTGCCCACCTACTTCCCCCCTCCCCTCCCCCCCCACCCCACGACACACGCTGGAGCTTGGAGCGGGCAGCCTGAAGCGCACAGCCTGGAGCTGGACGTTGTTGTGTTGTGTTGTGTGTGTTGTGTTGTGTCACCTTGTTGTTAGGGTACCCTCCCACCCCCCCCTTACGTCTAGCCCAGCCCACCCCAGCCCACCCCAGCCCAGCCCAGCCTAGCCTAGCCGAGCCCACCCCAGCCAAGCCTAGCCTAGCCCAGCCAAGCCCAGCCTGATTTGGTGCCATGGGGCATCGGCAGCAAGGCAAAGTGCTTAGCAGTCCCGAAGTGAGGGTTAGCTATAGCAAGGAGGTGCAGCCAGTCCTTGTTTGTTGTGCACATAGCATAGGTGGTGTGTGAGGCATGAGTCATTGTGTTGTGGTGGTGGTGGTGTGTTGTTGAGGTGTTGGTGTGTTGTGTGGTGTTGCCACCTTCTTACATCAATGCATGTGCTTGGCATCAGCGATACATGTCTTTTGTAGTGGTGTTGCAAGGCGTTTTTGGTGTTGCAAGACTATTTTGCGTGACATGTGCCTGCTAAAGTTGAGGGAGAAGGTTGAGGCACCACGGCACATGTAACACTGAAAGCCAGAGCCATCCCGAGCCGTCCCAACAACATAGTGCCAAGTGATGATGTTGTGCTGCCATGATGCAGCTGCTCAGATAGGCATTCTTGTGGCGTGTGCATACTTCAAGAACAAAGAGGGGGCCTACAAGGAGCTGACCTACGGTACATGGTACTGGAGCATCTGAATGAGCAGGCAGAGTGGGATTGAGCTGGCTGTGTAAGATGATTCATGTGGAGCCTCCACTGGAGGGGGAGGCTGTGTAGGATGATGTTGAGAAAACAGGGCTCCATGCGTAAAGTGTACCGCAGTGTACCGCAGCGGAGAACTCTGCATCCCGCGCTGTGGGTGTTGTTAGTCAGCACTTGAAAGGCCCATCGCGCATAGCGGAACCGTTCGCGTGCCTGGCAGACTGCCGGTCACCGTGGGTGCCAGCAGCTCGGGCGCGCAGGCGCAAGCGCGACGCAGAAATAAGGCCTTTGGCGCAAAAATGACAACTCAACTCTTACCAGGCACGCCGCAAAGTCAAATGTCCCTTACGTGGTGGTTCAATGGGACCTGCACCTCCGTGTCCCGTTACATCCATTATCTTTTGCTTAGAATGACCTGACACAACGAGCAGAACTACTGTCATTAAAACTGGCACTGAGTCAGAAAGAGGAGGTCGGGAGGATTGGCCATTCTTATTTTCACTAGTTGGGGGAGTGGGGGCAGAGGTAGGGCAGGGTTGGGGGGATATAGTAATTGTTGTCACGGAGTCAAACCTGTACCTCCACACCATCGGGGCCATTGCTGCCTGTGTGTTTAGCCTGTGGGGTGGTGTAACAGTGCTCTGCACGCAGGCCCTCAGCACCACTGCACTGCAACCGCCTGTGCCTGGCTGGCCGTCAGCTGCTCGACGTGCGGGACCACTGTCACCAAATGCTCCGGGCCACTGTAGTGCTCCGGCACACAACGGTCGGCATCCGCAAGCCCGCGAGGGTCGCCCGCTGATGAGTAAGGAGCGACCGGCCAACCTAGAATTCTATTTCTAGGTTTCTAGGCTCAGGAAAAATTTCGAGAATTCCGAGCCACCTAGAATTCTATGGGCGTACCCTACTGATGAGGCATCCTGACGCACATTTTATTAAATCCGGACATACCGCCATGCACCTGCGCTCTTGCCTTCACAGGCTACCAGGTCATCGTCACCCCACGGGCCCTGATGAAAAAGTCGGGCACACAGCTCAACGCTTCTGCCGCAAGGGGCCCTGAGGCAATGCGGCCTTGCAGGTGCCGTCAGTCCAGTGGCCACCTGTCACACTGCCATGGCGCAGCAGGCTGCAGCACGGCAGCAGCAGGCTGCAGCAGGCTGCCGCACCGCCACCCCTGCTGGCAGCACCCCATATAGTTTGATAGCCACAGCGCGCCCCTGCTGCCAGCACCCCATTTCACCCACCAGTGCCCCTGTCAGGTGACATGTGCACCCCGGACCCTTGACAGCCTGACAGCCTGACTGGCCCGGTTAGACACATGCCACTGGCAGCTCATGCCTCATCACGCCATGCATCACCATGCTGCACGCCATGCCACAAGGGTGCTGGTAGTGAGGGCCATCCACGGAAGCCTCTGTGTATTCCAAACGAGGCCACAGCCACAGCAGGTGCCCAGAGGCCATAGCCAGCCAGCCAGCCAGCCATGATGATGACGATGATGACCAGCAGTTGCTGACCACGCGTGGTCATGACCACAGCCACCATGCTGCCTGGTGCCACGCCGCTGTGAGCCACAGCCACGGCCGGACCGCTGCCAGCCTGCTGCAGCCTGAGGGGTCAGGGATTGACCCGACCCTGCTCCACACCCTGCCAGTCACTGTCACACGCCCGCTGCACTGGCGGCCCCTCACCCTGGCAGCTGGTGTGGCAAGGCACTGCCACTGAGAGCACACAGCAAGCGCCAGGCTGGGCCTGCACCTCCAGGCCGCTGAGGTGCAGGGCGGGACGCAGTCCTGACAGGGTAGCCTGATCCTCACGCTGCTGAACTCCCCACACAGGGCAGGCCTGCCAGCTGCTCAGGGGCCCTGCCCGACCTGATGCTTGCTCTGCTCAACTCCCCAGACCAGCTGGCTCTGCCCTCCCTCCCGCTCCTCTTCCCCTCCCTGCCCCTGCCCCTGCCCCTGCCCCCTCATCGCCTTGCCACCCCTACTTGCTGTGCATATGTTCAGTCCTCAGCTTGCTCACCCGCTGCTCACCAGCTGCTCACCAGCAGGCTTCCCCAGGCTCTCCCCTCTCCCCTCCCCCCCTGCTGCTGCTCGCCTCATGCGTAGCTGTAGGTGATGACGGCCTTGTCATCAGCCCCTGAGGCCAGGCGTGAGCCGTCCTGGTTGAAGGCCACCGCCCACACCTGGTCGCTGTGCTCCGCCAGGGTCTGGATGCAGGCCCTGGCGCCTAGGTCCCATAGCTTCACCTGCTGATGAACACCACCACCAGCAGCAGCAGTGGCAGAGCTAGCAGCAGCAGCAGCAGCAGCAGCAGCAGGAGGGTCGGCAAGGGCAGCAGGGGCAGCAGCAGTGGCAGCCCGGCCAGCGGCAGCAGCTACACAGCCAGCAGCAGTGACCACCAGCACCACCAACAGGGCCAGCAGCAACAGCAGCAGACCAGCAGCAGCATGTTCACCAACAGTGTCCAGAGCAGCAGCAGCAGGCACCAATTCAGCAGCAGGACACCAGCATCAGCAGCAGCAGCAGCGCCCCGCTCAGCCACTCAGGTCCACCGCATCAGCATTAGGTGGCGCATGTCATATCCTGCTGTCACTGACCACCAGCAGCTGCAGCAAAAGCAGCAGCCACCATGCGTGTGATGCCCCTCGCAGGCCTGCCTGCCTGCCTGCCTAGTGTGGGCAGGGCTGACCTTGGAGTCTGAGCCCCCGCTGGCAAAGGTTGCGCCTGAGGGGTGTGCCGCCACCGCCAGCACCCAGGACTCGTGGCCGCTGAAGGCCTCCACCAGGGACAGGTTGTCCACGTCGTACAGGTTGAGGTGCATGTCGTCACACGCCGTCAGCAGCAGCTTGCTGTCTGGGACCACACAGCACAGCACACGGCAGGTCAGGGCAGGGGCCAAGGTCAGGGCGGGGCAGGGGCCAAGGTCAGGGCGGGGCAGGGGCCAAGGTCAGGGCGGGGCAGGGGCCAAGGTCAGGGCGGGGCAGGGGCCAAGGTCAGGGCGGGGCAGGGGCCAAGGTCAGGGCGGGGCAGGGGCCAAGGTCAGGGCGGGGCAGGGGCCAAGGTCAGGGCGGGGCAGGGGCCAAGGTCAGGGCGGGGCAGGGGCCAAGGTCAGGGCGGGGCAGGGGCCAAGGTCAGGGCGGGGCAGGGGCCAAGGTCAGGGCGGGGCAGGGGCCAAGGTCAGGGCGGGTGGGTTGGGTAGGTGAGGAGCGTGGTGGTGGGCAGGAGCTGGGCGGTTCAGTGCGAGGGGGTCAGCTGTAGCCATCTAGTCCAGGAGCTGGGGGTGAGATGGCTCCAGGGCTGAGCGCTGCTGATGCTGCAGCTGGTGGACAGGCCAGACTGCAGGGGATCGGCTGGCCAGCTGACCGGCGCGAGACCGACTAATGCCAGTCCAGCGGCTGCTGCTGCCGCAGCCTCTGCACCAACAGCATGCAGCAGGCAGCGCTGCGCTGCGCCCTGGCGGCTGAGGACCTGCCTGGAGTGAAGGTGAGGCTGCGCACGGGCTTGTGGTGCCCCTGCAGGCTGCCCAGGTACTGCCCACTGCCCAGCTCCCACACGCCCACGCTGCCGTCCATGGAGCCACAGGCCAGACGCCGGCCGTCAGGGCTGAGCAGCAGGGCAGGGGCCGGGGACGGCTCAGCAGGGCAGGGGGCAGGGGGCAGGGGACAGCTCAGCGGGGCAGGGGGCAGGGGGCAGGGGCAGGGGCAGGGGCAGGGGCAGGGGCAGGGGCAGGGGCAGGGGCAGGGGCAGGGGCAGGGGCAGGGGCAGGGGCAGGGGCAGGGGCAGGGGCAGGGGCAGGGGCAGGGGCAGGGGCAGGGGCAGGAGGTTTTGGGGTGTGTGGTACAGTTAGGCTGATGGTGGTGAGCAGTGCAGGGCACAGTGCGCAGGGGGCTGCTGCTGCAAGGCACTGGTCAAAGGGTGGTCACAGCAGCACAAGTATGGCCTGGTCACATCGCCCTCGTCTTGGTCACGGCCAAGACATGCAAGGCCTGGCAGCCTGTCCTTCGGCCACACCACCTTCTTGGTCAGTGCAGGTGCAGGCCAGGTCAGGTAGGTAAGGTCACCTGTATGCGACTGACAGCACGAACTTCTCCTTCCCTCGGCTGCGCTCGTCCAGGGCCTGAGGCAGTGGGCAGGGGTGGCGGGCAGGGGGGCAGGCAGGCAGGCGGGTATGCTCAGGCGACTCAGGCGGTGTTGGCCTGCAGTGGCTGTCTGGCTTCAACCCTAGCTGGGGAGCACCTACAGCTATGCAGGGCCATCTTGCCCACTGACTGCTCACTGCTCATGCCCCCTTACGTGGGTGCATGACGCCTGCAGCCCCAGAGCAGCTGCTGAGCTGCGGCTGAGCCAAGTGCTACCAGACCAGACTAGCCCAGCCAAACACAGAACACGGCAAACAACAAAGACGCACATGTCACAGACCCCTAGCACTGAAGCTACAAGTCTGATGATCTGGAGGGCATCCGGACTGCACAGGACCACCGGACTGCACCACCGGACTGCACCACCGGACTGCACCACCAGGACCTGCTGCTGCAATGCTGCTGCTGCTCCACCAGCCCCTGCCTTATCCACCAGCCCCCTGCCCCTGCACCCCCCCTCCTGCCCCTGCCCGCCTCCCCTGACCTTCCCTGGCCAACAGCCACGCCGCCCGCACCCCTTGAATTGCCCAACCAGGACTAGCCGCTGCAATGCTGCTGCTGCTCCACCAGCCCCTGCCCAACCCCCCTGCCTCCTGCCCCTGCCTGCCTTCCCTGCCTCTGCCCACCCCCCTGCCCCTCCCTGGCCCCCTGCCCCTGCTGCCTATCCAGCCACAGCCACAGCCCAGTCCACCTGCTGCTCTGCCCGCCCCCCTGGCCCCCATTAGGCACCCACCCCCGGCAGGCTGAGCTCAGCATGGACCCGCGTCTCAGGCTCCAGCCGCCACACCACCACACCGCCCCGCGTGCCCCCTGCAGCCAGGGCCAGCGCCAGGGCCAGTCAGCCAGGCGCACGGCGGACAGCAGGGCAGCAGAGCGTAGTCAGCGCCCTGCCCTGCTGCCCCACACTGCTGCAGCCACCCACTCCACGCCGGGCCCCCCAGGAGTTGCATGCGGCTGCAGGCTGCAGGGTGCGGCAGCAACACATGCTGCTGGCTGGGCTGCACTGCAAGGCACCACAAGGGGGCAGCTGTGCTGACGCTGCCAGGGGGGCCAGGGGAGGCCTGGTGCTCTGCCCCCTGCCCTGGCCCCCCGTGATGATGCAGTGGCCAGCGCAGGGGGGGAGGGGGGGGGGCATGTGGAGGAGACTGCTGGAGTGAGCCTGCCTGGCGCCCTGGGAACCGCCTGTCGCTGGCCTCCAAGCTGACACACCGGCTGCCAGCCCCGGCCCTAGTGAAGGGGAGGCAGGCAGCCAGGCGGTGGAGGGGGCTAGGCTCCCCACCTCACCCCACACGGCCCCCTGCTGCCCCCTGCTGCCCGCCCTTGTCTTTGGGGGTGGCCTGAGTCAGGCCTGAGGGGCCCCTGGCCCTACCTTAAGGCTGGGTTGAGCCAGTCTATGACCTGGCCGGTGTGGGGGCGGTCTCCACCCCCTCCCCACACCCTGCCCCTTGCCCCCTGCTGACCACTCACCCCTGCCGGCTCTAGTGCCACCGTGCTTTAAGAAGGAAGTGAAGCTAGGCAATGCTGCAGGGCTGGGGCCCTGGCGGGGTCAAGCCCCCCCCCCTGCTGCTGCTCCTCTGCTGCTGACCAGGCCTGCCCTGACATGCACTCTGCTCTGATGGATCCGGCAGCGTGGCTGACCCTGAAGGGGGAATCTGGAGGGGTAAGCCCCCTGACGACCAGGCCTGACCTGACCTGACATGCACTCTGCTCTCGTTGGTTTGGCTTTGTGTGGCTAAACCTGACCTGAGCCGAACAGAACAGGACCCTACCTTACCTGACCTGGCAAGGCAAGCCAGGTCAGGTCAGGTCAGGTCAGGTCAGGTCGGGTCAGGTCGGGTCAGGTCCTGGCCTTGCAGGGCTGGGGCTCGGGTGTTGTACCCACCACTCTGGGCCCTGCTGCTCCTTCTCTGCTGCCCCCCCTGCACCCCGCACCTGCTGTTGCCAGCATGGCGCTGTCGGGCTGCGGTGAGAAGGTGATGGACCAGGTCTCGGTGCTGGCCGTCTCCATCAGCCCGACCGTGCTGTGTGTGTGAAGGTCCCACACGCGGATGATGCTGTCCAAGGCGCTGGACGCTGCGAGCGTGCCGCTGGCATCTACTGCCACGGAGATGACGCCGAGAATGTGGCCTTGGTAGATGTGATGAAATTTCAACGACTCCGCCGTGTCGTCCCAGACTTTCACATTCTCATCCACGGAGCCTGTAAGCAACCGGTTGCTCCCCGGCACCCATGACGCGCTCCAGACGCCCTGGTCGTGTGCGTCCTGAACTTTGTGAAGCGTTGTGAGGCGCGGCATTGCGTCGCGCGGATCAGCTGCCGGGGGCTGCGCAGCGGTACGCACGGCTCGTTACAGTTGCGGGCCTTGCATGATCATGCTCAGATCAAATTATTGCGGAACATTGGAATGACCTCCCCTTGCACAAATCACAGGAAGGAGAATGAAGTTTTGGATGCAGGTACGATGTGGTATGATGTCGTCCAATACCATGTGTTTTCTAGGACTAGGTCTTGGACATGTCCCATCACATGCATGTTGTGGCATTGCTGCACGAATGTTGCATGGCTCTTCATGGCTCTCCTCGCCTCTGTATAGCTCCAGCGACATTGCATGACATTTCATTGCCTCTTCGTGGATGCTGAAGGTGTCATGCTAGGCTGTCGCCCTGCTGTGGGACGAGGTGCTCACCAGGGTCAGGTCATCAGCATACATGAACTGGGGGACAGGTGTGCCATGCACCCTCCAGGCAAGGAGTACCTTGAGCTGGGCTACAAGCGGCTGCGAGACCGTCCACCCGCGACCCGAGCAGCACCAGCAGCAGCCTGCTGAGGCACAGTAGTGTGTGCCCCCTCCTACGCTGTAGTCAGCTAACAATAAGTGCATGTTTGCCATTTTTTTTTTTACAGGGGCTTGCGTGTGCACGGCGTCGCGCTGGTCTTAACGGTATGCTACTTGTAGGCTGAATCGAGCGGGTGACCGAGTGACTCGAACGGGTCCGGCAATGGTTTGCGGGGCCAATGATGGGAGTGACCTCAGGTTTCATAGGGACAGTGTGTCTCAGGTTTCATAGGGACAGCGTAAATCACATGCGTAAAAAATGTGCTTGACCCCTTTGCGCTAGCCGCCCTAGATGCAGCGGCACTACGGCAGAGCCGGTAACGATGTGGAACTGCAGGAGCTCCTTAGCGCGTCACACACAGCGGAGTCCCCCGATCAGCAGGCCAGCAGAGAGCAGCTGTCAGGCGCATCATTTGAAAACAGGGGACAGGGGCAGCGAGCCAGACATGTTGAGCTCGAATCGGACGACCTGGACGAATCCGTGTTGGACACGGAGAGTTTGCTCGGCCCTGGCGCTGGTGGGCAGCGTCAGCCGGCAAGCATGCGGCAGGCCGGCCGAGGCGGCCAGGAGGTGGCCTGGTGGCTGCCGCCCCTGAGCATTGGCTGCGGGCTGCTGCCGCTGGTGGTGACCGCTGCGCTGGCGCTGACAGCAGTGGCCTGGGTGCTGTGGCCCTCCCATGGGCCCAGGCAGGCGCGGCCACTGTCAGGCGCGCCCACCTTGTCAGCGGGCTGTGATGCCGCCCTGCCCCGCACCTACTGTGGTGAGAGGGGGGGCTGGGGGCTGGGGGGCAGAGCCTGCTGCTGTGGGCCCCTGTGCTGCGCCACACTGCCAGCCATGGCTGCCATGGCACTGAGGGCTGGGGCAGCAGCAGCAGGGGGGCGGCAGGGACGCGGCTGTGCAGGCGAGGGGTGTGCGGGTCATGCGCCGCTGCAGTGCGACCTTGAAGCAGCGCTGGGCTGCCAGGATGCCGGAGGTGGAGGGAGGCTGCGGGGCTGCTGGCAGGGGGCGGGGCAGGCCGGGGCCGGGGGCATCAGGTTGTAGCAGCAGCTGGGTGCAGCACTGGGGGGGGGGGCTGGGGGGTGGAGCACTGTACTCAGAGGAGGGGGGCTGGGATGAGAGGTGGGGGGGTGGGGCTGGGGCGGGAGGTGGGGAGCGGCAAGGTGGAAGGGGCGGTGGGCCAGGGCTGGACTCCTGATGCAGACGGGGGAAAGGTGACTCACAGCTGAGGGACCCACCCTTGGCGACCGACAGGGATGGCCTGGCTTGCCGTGGCCTGGGGGGGCTTCTGCTGCTCATGCCGCGGTGCTGCTGCTGCTGCTGCTGCTGCTGCTGCTGCCAGGGCCATGAGGGTGGGGGGTGCGGAGAGGTGGGGGGGGGGGGTGCAGGGAAGAGTTGGGGGGTGGGGGGTGGGGCTGGGAGGTGCTGACCCCTGACGCGTCACCTCCCCCCCCCTCCTCCCCCCTCCTCCCCCCCTGCTGGCCACAGGTGCTGCACTGGTGGACAAGGCGGGGTGTGAGGCAGCCGGCTGCTGCTGGCGCCCCCCTGACCTGGCGGTGGACAGCGCCGACACGCCCTCCTGCTTCAGGACCAACACCAGGCCCGGCCAGTACCGGGTCACGGCCAAGCGCGCCACGGGTGCGCATACTGGCCTGCCGGGGGGGGCACCTGGCCCCCTAGCCCCCCTGGCTTCCCCCTCCCCCCCCTCCCCAGTGGGACCCCCCGCCTGCCCTGCCCCCAGCACCTGGCTTTGTCAGCCCTGCCATCCCCACCCTCGCCTGGCCCCGCCGCCTGCTGCCCTTGGGCTTTGTCTAGGCTGGACAGGGACCCCCGCGCCATTGGGAGAGGCCGCCTGCCCCCCGCCACTCTGCTCCTTGACTAGGACCTCACAGGAGCGGACAGCAGCCAGGCAGCACGCCCCGCAGCCCAGGCCCACGATGCCTGCCAGCCTGCCTGCACTCCTGCCTGGCCCCCTGCCTGGCCCCTGCCTGCATGTACAGGTAGTGGGTGGGAGTTGGAGCTGCAGCTGGCGCAGGGCGGGGCGCCTGACCTGGGCCCTGACCTCCCCCGCCTCACGCTCACGCTGGAGCAGCACACGGCCAGCCGCCTCAGACTGCTCATCAAGCCGGTGCGGCGGCGGGGGGGGGGGCAGCAAGGGGGGCGGCAGAGGGGGGTGACGGGGGGGGGTGGCATGAGTGGGCTCAGCAGCACTGCTCAGCCCTGCTCAGCCCTGGACATTGACTCAGCCTGCCTGGCCTTGCCTGGCTGCAGGCAGTGGATGCCAACAGCAGCAGCAGCAGCGACAGCTGGGAGGTGCCAGAGGCGCTCTTGCCTAGGTACGCACCAGCCTGCCCTGCCCTGCCCCGCCCTGCCCTGCCTCCCCTGCCCCTGCACCCCCTCCCACCCCCCCTCCTACACGGGGCAGGGGGGGTAGGATTAGGAGCCAGGCGCAATGCTTCAGGGTCGGACCCCCCCTCCCACCCCCCCTCCTTAATCCCCCTTGGGTTGACCTGCCCAGCACAGCTGCCTGTCGACACCCTGTCAGCCCCCCTGCTGACCTCCACCCCTGACTCCAACAACTTGCGCAGCGGAACCATGCAGCAGGGGCAGGTGGGGCAGGTGAGGCGTGCATAGTGCGTGTGGAACCTGGCAGCAGGCACTGGAACCACCCCTAGAGGCCCACCCCTAGAGGCTGACCCGCCACGGCTGCACTGCCACCTCTGCCTGACTTGACCCAGACTGGCCTTCTCCTACCCCCCCTGCCCTGTGCCCCCAGCCTTGCCGCCCCCCCCCCCTGACAGGGACCACCAGCCCTGCTGCCGCCCCCCTGGTGCAGGCCGCCAGCCCCCCCCGCCCCCCCCCCCTGACCCCCTGTACCGGGTGCTCCTCCCTCAGCCTGGCCAGCTGTTCAGCCTGCAAGTGTGCCGCACCCCCCCCGGGGGCAGCAGCCAGCAGCAAGCTGGGGCAGCGGGGCCAGGGCCAGGGGCTGGGGCAGGGGCTGGGGGGGAGGCTGGCTTGGATTGTGTGTTCAGCACTGGCGCCTGGGGTCTGGTGTTCAAGCCCCAGTACCTGCAGCTCAGCCTGGCCCTGCAGCCCGGCAGCGCGCTGGTGGGGCTGGGGGAGACCATCCTGCCCGCATCAGGCCTCATACTGCCAAGGAACGGCAAGGTGGGCCCCGCAGCTGCAGCCACTGACCGGGCTTCCACCCCCCCCCCCACCCTCCCCTGGCCCTGGCACCCCCCACCAACCCCCTCCCTTGCCCCACACCCCTTGCAACACCCCTCCCCTGCCCTTACCTCCCCCTGCCCTTGCCCCCACCCCACCCTTCCCCCGCTTCTCCTGCCCCTGACCTCCCCCCCGCCCCCTGGGCCATGCCTGGCCCCCCTGCCCCCCCAAGGTCATCACGCTGTGGAACCGCGACTCCCCCGCTGCTGGCCCCACTGACGTCAACCTGTACGGCTCCCACCCCTTCTTCATGGAGCTGCGCCAGGCAGGTCAGGGCAGGCCAGGCAGGCCAGGTACCCAACAGTTGAACGGTCAGGCCAGATCAGATCAGATCAGATCAGACCAGATCAGATCAGATCAGATCAGATCAGACCAGAACAGTTCAGATCAGATCAGATCAGATCAGATCGGGCCAGGCCAGGTGGGAGCTGGGCGGGATGACAGCCACCTGGCAGCCCATAAGCAGCCAAGTCAGGCCCCCCCCCTCCCTCGCCTCCACCCCCCCCTCTTTGCTTCCACCCTTACATCCTCGACAGCCTGCTCTGCCCCCCTAGAGCCTCCTGCCCCCTCCTGCCCTGCGGCTGCTGTCCGCCCCTGGCAGGCGCGGGTCAGGCGCTAGCCCATGGCGTGTTCCTGCTCAACAGCAACGGCATGGACGTGGAGCTCAGGCCGGACCACCTCACATTCAGGTGACAACTGCCAGGCCCACCCAGCAGCTGGCCCCCCTCCCCCTCCCCTGCTGCCCCCTCCCCTTCCTCCCCCTCTCTCCCCTCTCTCCCCTCCCTTCCCCCTCCCCCCTTCCCCCTCCCCCCTTCCCCCCTCCCCGCTCCCCCCCCCCTCCTGTTGCAATTGTAGCACTGCCCCCCTCCCCGCTCCCCCCCCCCTCCTGCCAGGGTGATTGGCGGTGTGCTGGACCTGCACCTGATGCTGGGCCCGGGGCCTGAGGAGGTGGTGCGCCAGTACCATCAGGTCATAGGCCGGCCGGCCCTGCCCCCCCTGTGGGCCCTAGGCTTCCACCAGAGCAGGTCATGCAGCAGGGGGACACAGCCCCCTCACCCCCCCCCATGCCTGCCCCTTACCCTGCAAGCCTTCTTCGTGCCACTTCCCTCTCACCCCTCTCACCCCTCTCACCCCTCTCACCCCTCGCCTTCACCCTCACCCTCACCCTCATATTCACCAGGGCAGGCCTCAAACCGCAAAGCCTGGGTGTGCTCCTTCCACAGTGCCTGCCCCAACTCCTACCTTTTACACCCCTACCCCTACTCCTACTCCCACCCCTACCCCTACTCCTATACTCCTAGTCTCACACCTAAACTAACTCGAAATAACCTAACACACATTTCCAAAGCACGCTGCCTTCCCTCCCACGCCTTCCCAAATTCCGACGTTCCATGACTACCCCCCCAGCCCCCCCCCAGACCCTACCCAGCAGTGTGTAGTGTAACCGACTAACCGACTAATGGAGGGGGTAGGCCAGCCTGACCTGACCCAGCTCAAGCCACGCGCCCCTCCCCCCACCCCCCACCCCCACCCCCCACCCCCCACCCCCCACCCCCCACCCCCCACCCCCCCATCCCCCACCCCCCACCCCCCACCCCCCACCCCCCTCCCCCCACCCCCCACCCCCCACCCCCCACCCCCCACCCCCCACCCCCCACCCCCCACCCCCCACCCCCCACCCCCCACCCCCACCCCTACCCCCATGCCATGATGTCCTGCCCGCCCCCCCCTGCGGCCCTCCCCCCCTGCTGCTCCCCCCTTGCGACCTGCAGGTACGGCTACCCCCATGCTGGGCACCTGGTGCGGGTGGTGTCCGGCTACCGCGCCGCCGCCATCCCCCTGGAGGTCATCTGGTCAGACATCAACTACATGGCAGGTCAGCCGGGCTGCAGCCACCCCCCCGGGCAGGGCAGGGCAGGGTAGGCCAGGCTCCCGCAGGCGCTGCCGCCACATGCAGCCTGGCTGGGGGCTGCTGCGTGGCCTGGCTCTAGGCTGTGTGCTGCATGGGGCAGTTGGCAGCTCAGCCCAGTGCGGTGCGGCTGCCGGGGGGGTAGGAGCGCCCAGCACAGGGCGGTGGGGGCTGGGGCTGCTGCCTGCTCTGTGACTGCCTAGGCCATTGCCACACCTCCTCACTGGGCCCCCCCTGGCTAGGGGCTGTCAGGCCCCCCCCTGCTGCCGGCAATAGGCAACTGCCTGGGCCCCTAACCCTAACCCTAAACCTAACCCGGCACCTCACTGGCCTGGGGACCTTGAGGTGACAGGTGACGGAGGTATTGCAGCCCCAGGGGCCCTCAAGCCACCCCCCCTGCCAGCGCCCTACCCTGCCCTCATTCAGCCCTACACCTTAGCACCTGCCAAGCTGACCCCCCCCTGGTGCCCCCCCCTCCCCAAGCCCCCTCCCCTTCACCCCTTTGCCCCGCAGGCTTCCGCGTGTTCACCTTTGACAGCGTGACGTACCCCGTCACAGCGATGAGGCAGATCACCGCATGGTGAGGGGGCGGGTGGCGTAGGTCAGGAGCGTTGGGTTAGTTTGGTAAGAGGGCTCAGGCTCAGACTCAGACTCAGACTCAGACTCAGACTCAGACTCAGACTCAGACTCAGACTCAGACTCAGACTCAGACTCAGACTCAGACTCAGACTCAGACTCAGACTCAGACTCAGACTCAGACTCAGACTCAGACTCAGACTCAGACTCAGACTCAGACTCAGACTCAGACTCAGACTCAGACTCAGACTCAGACTCAGACTCAGACTCAGAAACTCAGATTCTGCTGGCCTCGTGGTTTGAGGTGAGGGTGAGGGTCAAGGTGAAAGGTGAGAGGGGGCGGGGGCGGGGCGCGTACCTGCTGTCTGCTGTGAGGCTCCCTGATGTGTCGCTGATGACGTGTCATGGCTCGGCGCAGCTCAGACCCCCCTGGCCTGCCGCCCCCCTGGCCTGTCCTGCCCCCAGGCTGCATGAGGGGGGGCTGCGCTGGCTGCCCATCCAGGACCCGGCAGTGGCGCGTCAGCCAGGCTGGCCAGTGTGGGAGGAGGGGGAGGCCCAGGGCGTGTTCGTGAGGGAGCGGCAGGGTCAGGCGCCGTATCTGGGGCAGGTGGGGGGCGGGGGGGAGGGCAGGGAGGGGGCAGGGGGGGTGCAGGGGGGGTGCAGGGGGGCGGCAGGGGGAGCATTCCCCAGCATGCGGTGGGCAGGGCCATCACCACACTCATGCAACAGGGGGGGCGGCATGAAGCGGTGCAAAGGGGGGGAAGGGGCGTGGACGGGTGGCGTGCAGTCCAGTCTATGAGGGGGGCACTGAGGGAGGGGGAGGGAGGGGGACACAGGCAGGGGTTGGTGGGCAGCCCTCCCCACCAGCCACGACTAGCCAGGACGAGCATGAGGGTCGCAGGCCTTGACAGTGCGCTGCAGCCCCCCCCCCACCCCCTGGGGGGTGCGTCTCACTCATTCTCATC
>JASKMD010000003.1:6967531-6992531 GCA_030144725.1 Haematococcus lacustris
CTGCATGCCGCTCTGCAGACATTCGACCTGGCAGTGGCGCGGGCCGTGGCTGAAACCCGCGTGCTGGCCGAGCTGTGCACGCCGTTCGTAAAGCCGGGGGGTTTGTGGCTGGCAGCGAAGGGGCCAGATCCCGAGGTGAGACCGGCCAGGAGGTGCGCCGGGGGGTCGCAGCGTTTCTGACCCTCTGCGGAGCTTGCGACTCATCAAAACGAGGTGCTACGCACACGTTGCTGTCGATGCTGGTACTGCGCAGGCAGAGGTGACGGCGGCCGGACCGGCACTGAAGGCACTGGGGTGCAGGCTGGTGGCAATAGAGCGCGTGGCGTCCCACGGTGAACACGGCCAGCGCACTGCGGTGGTGGTGAAGAAAGAGAAAGCGACTCCTGCCAAGTATCCCAGGCCACCCGGCACGCCTAATAAGAAGCCGCTCTGACGAGAGCTTGGACACTGGAACGTGGCTTGCAGCGTCGCAGCGTCGCATCGTGGCGTCGCGGCATGGTACTAAGGCGGTCCCAATTGACACATTGCCGACAGACACACATTGCCGACATTCTTTGGTAGAACCCTCTGTCAGCTATGCGAGGCAACGCAGTTAAGGACATGGAGTGCGATGTGCTAAGCGCAACGGCGGCTCAAATTGCACCATTTGAATTCACGTGTTTCCGACTCATGCGGACCTGGACGCGACCGACCGACTGACCGGCGTCAGAGCGCTGTGAATCTTGCTCCCGTGGCGACGTGATACTGCAACGTGGTAGCTGTGATATAAATGTTACACGAACGGAATAGGCAATAGTGGTATGATACAAAGATCAGGTACGACAAGATTTGATTCCTACAGCCCTCATGCTACACCCAAGTAAAGCGCGGCAGGTAGGCACGGCAGATACGACAACGAGGAGTATGGTTGATCGCTGTGCAGAGCTGCATTTGCACGTTGGCACATCACAATGCGCGGTCCTCTTGCACAAGCTGCCAGATATGCGCGCCCAGGTCCGCTCCAAATAGCTCCTGGAATCGAGCTGCCGCGGCGGCGGCTCGACTGTCAATGAACTCGGCCTGCAGTGCAACGCAATGTTCGCCGTGTGGCCAATGCGAGCTAGTGTCACCCGTGCTTGTATCTGCTGCAGCGATGGGGCCAGTCGTCTGTACGTCCCAACCCTCCCTTTCCCAGCTGTCCCTTTGTCGTTACCTTCGTCTGAGTTTTCGGCGGCAGTATAGGTTTCAATGCAGCCCACAGGTTGTGAAAAATGGCGGGTGGGTCCACGATCACCTGCATTGGGCAAGCTAATTACACAGCATCGCCCCGCTGTGCAGCCTTTCGGCAGCGACCACACCACAGCTGTCCGGCCACAACAGCAAGCAGCTGCGACTGGCGCAGACACGCAAAACATCCCCCCGCGCGGAATGCTGTTGTCCCTGCCAGCGGGCCTGTCAGGCCGGAGGGCAGGTTCCCCGCCACCCACCATGGTGCGCAGGCATTCTGGGAAATGGTCCATGAACACCGACACGCCTGCGGCAGGGGGCAAGCAGGGAGCAGCCGCAACCCTGCAGCTGCAGGCCAGGCAGGCCCCTGGTGGCTGAGCCTGAGGCTGCTGGGGAGGTGCTGAGCCTGCTGAGGTGGGTACTGAGGCTGCTGGGCTGCTGAGGCTGCTGGGGAGGAGGGTGCGGGGGGAGGAGGGTGCGGGGGGAGGAGGGTGCGGGGGGAGGAGGGTGCGGAGCCTAGGCTAGGGCCAGGGCCCAGGGAGCGGCCCGCAGGGATCAGGGGAGACTCGTTGCGCAGCGAGAGACTGCAGAGGGTTGTGGAGGGGAGGAGGGGGAGGGTTAGGGCTAGGGTTAAGGGTCAGGAGGTTGCAGAGGGTTGTGGATGGGAGGGGGTCTAGGGGGGCAGGCAGGGGGCCGCGTGGGCAGTACCTGAGAAGACGAAGCGCGGGTTTGCGTCCCGCCAGCCAAAGCCGTTGCGGTGGCGGCCGCAGAAGTGGTTCTGGGGACAGGCCGAGGCACAAGGCGGGGTGGCTGGCTGAGCCGTGCAGGCTTGCAGGGCAGGGGTGGGGGCCTCATAGGGTCCTGCTGATCCTGCCTTGGGGAACTTAGGGTTTTTAGCCTTACTCTAACCCTAACCCGGGGGAGGGGGTTAGTTGGCTAAGCCCCGCTCTCCTGCTGCTTCCCCTGCCTTGGACATGGCATCATGCAGCTGGCTAGGCCCTGCCCTGCTGCTGCCCCCTGCCCTGCCCGCCCCCGTACCCACTCACCACCCACATGACCTGGCCAGAGCTGCCTGCAGGGGCGCAGAGCCGCGCCTTCTCCATCATGCAGCTGGCATTCAGCGTGACCTGCACCGCACACACACACCCCCCTGCTCTAAGCCGCCAGGCCACTGCCAGCTGACTACCTCGCCTCAACCTCAGCCGGGGTCAGCGGGTCAGGGCTGGCGCTGGCAGCAGCCCCCTGCCCCCTGCAGGTACAGCCAGGACACCACAACCCTCACTCGGGCTGCAGCAGGCCCTGGGCCAGCCTTCCTCCCTCTGTCCTCCCTCAGCTGAGGACCAGCTGCTGCCGTTGCCACCACCCTCCCCCCCTGCATGCCCAGCTGTGCCCCTTGGGCTGCTGACCCTCCTACCCCTACCCCTACCCCTCCTGGGCTGCTGACCTGGTCAGGCTGGCGCTCCTCAGTGCGTGAGAAGCTGGAGTAGACCACCACCCGGCCCTCAGGGTCGAAGCCGATGATGCGCGCGTCTGACGACCTCTGACCAGCAGCAGCAGGCAGCAGGGGTGGCAGCAGCAGCAGCAGCAGGCCGAGGCTGGCCAGACAGGGCGAACAAGCCTGACGCCATCCACACACCCCCCGCCTGCTGCCCCCTCCCTTCTCCCACCCCCAGGGGCTGACCTTGTTGAGGCGCGAGCTAACGTTCTCCATAGCCCAGGGCTGCAGCCGCGCCCGCCAGGTCAGCGTGGCCAGCAGCATGCGGTGCGCGCGCTCTGCACGGCCCTGACACCAGGCTTAGGTTAGGGGGCAAGGGGGGGTTAGGGGGCAGGGGGCAGGGGCCCTACAGGGGCCACAGGGGAGGCGGCCCCTTGTCCTTCATTGGCACCGCAGCCTCCCCCCGCCCCCCTCCTCCCCCTCACCTAGCACGCAGTCCCTAGCCCTGAGGTACTGCAGCAGCACCAGGTCGCAGCAGTAGGCCGCTGCCTGCGCCTCCTCCAGCACCCCCTCAGCCTCCAGCCGCTGCCTGCACACCCGGGCACACCGCCCCGCACACCGCCTGGCACACTCCCCCTGGCAGCGCACACAGCCCTGGCGGGATCAGCTCTACAACGCCATGGGGCCAAATTCACACTGCGCATGTGCGGCCAGCCTTGCCCTGCTGCTGCTTCCGCTGCTGCTGCTGCCTCCCCTGCTGCTGCTTCCGCTGCCCTCACCTGCCCTCAGCTGCCCTGTGCTGCACCCCCACCTGCCCTGCCCTGCCCAGCCCTGTCCCCCCACCTTCACTGCCCTGTCCTGCCCCCCACCTGAATTGCCCCAGCAGCTCCAGCTCGTGCTGACTGGCCCCGGGCAGCTGTTCCGGAGCCCAGGCTGGGCGCGGCTTCAGCCCCCGCAGCTGCTGCCAGGAGCGCAGCGCGTCCACCTGATGCTGTGTGAGCCAGGAGCAGACTGCGGCCACACAGCGGGGGCAGAGCCAAGAGGGGGGAAGCTAGGGCGGGCGCAGGGGAGGAAGCCACGGTGGGCGAGCGCAGCCTAGATGTGATACACCTCCAAGTTTTAGAGGCAGAGGGTGGCAAAGGGGGACTAACGGGGTCCAGGGGGATGATTGGGAGGCTTGGGACAATCCAGGATGCCGGCAGTGTGCTGCCCTGTTTCATTGCTCCAGCTCTGGCGCTGGCTGCTCCCACCCGCCCTGGCCCAGCCACCACTCACTGCTCTCCCCCGGCGTGTTCAGGTGACTGAAGGCAGCGCGCAGCTCTATGTCAGACTTTGCCAGCGCAGTGGCATCAACAGGGGGGTCGAGCGTCGATGGAATTGTGCATGGGCATTGACCTTCCAGTTCCTGGCCGAGCATGAGCGCCGTGAGACCAGCAGTGCGCCGCTTCACTCCAGGATGCGAAAGTAGGAAAGACAAATGGCCAGTGAGCGTGGGCCGAGCCAATGAAGGCCCGCAAGAGGCACAAGGACAAGGCCCTATACGATGCGCTTGGTCGGCGTTGTCACAGGCTCAAAAGCTGCCACACTCTTTTCCAATGTGCGGTTCGTAGCTCGCTAGGTTCCCAAAAGCCGCGCGCAGCGCCAGTGCTGCAGTATGCCCTTCCACTTCTGGCAGCAGTGAATGGCCACCAGCTATGATACGCGTTGTGAGTATGTCAAGCTCCTCTCTCTCATCCAAGACCAGGACCAGCTTGCTGGGGAGTGGGGCCCCAACCCTGTGTTGCACGGCGCAGACCCAGCCTAACCACTAACCCCAACCCTAACCCTAACCCTAACCCAGGCAGACCAGGAGAGGGCAGGCAGGCAGCAATGCAGCCTTGAGCCTGGCTATGACCAGTCAATGAACTCACTGCTGCTTGTTGCTGAACACCAGGCGGGCGGCTGCCTGCCATGCCAATCAGGGGTGCCTACAAGAGGCAGGCAGGCACATTACACCCCCTCCACCCTGACATGCTATACATTGAGACATGGCTATGGCAACACACAGCGCTAAGGCAAGCCTGCCACCACCAGCAACAGCACAGGCCTCATGGCATACGCAGCTATGGGAGCTGCGCCCTGCACACAGAGTTGATTGAGACAGGCAGTAAGGTAGCTACCAGGATGAGAGGCGTGCTATGTCGTGGTTTGATGACAACTTGCACCCCCATCGCTGGGCTTGGCTGGCTCTTCATGCCTGCCTGTTTTCCATGCTCCCTGTTCTATTTGCCTGGCTTGCCACGTTGCCTGGCCTTGCTTACATGCCACGCGCATGGCCTGACATGGTGGCTGCTCAGGCTGCATGTCTGGCTGGCCTCAGGGGCTCTGCCTTGCCATGAAGCTGCATTGACACAGCAGCCAAAGTGGCACAGACTTGATAGTGTTACAATGCTGTTCCCTTGATGCTTGAGGTCAGCAGCTCAGCCCAGTACCCGTGTGCAGCAGGCAAACGTCTAGGACTGAGACGGTTGTGCAGGGGCAGAAGCACGGCCGTCTACACCTTCACGCTGCCTGCATCAGGGTAGGCACCAGAGTGGGCACCAGGGTGAGGACTACCAGGGCTGTGCAGACGAGCACCTTGATGTGGAAGCTCCGGCAGCTATCAAGCAGCGTGTGCATCGCGCGCCCTGCAGCTGCGGCCATCGCTGGAGTGCACTTTGCAGCAAAGAATACCAACAACGGTATAGCGCATGCTTTTCATCCGGACAGCGCGGGTTTGGCAGCAGCTGGGTCAGGGTTAACCCTAACTCTACAGGAAGCCAACAGGTGCCCAGACCCCGTCATGAAGTCTGGGGTGTAGGAGCGGTCTAACAGGGCTGCACTGGGGGGTCCGCTCCTCTGTCTCCTCCCTATCAGCCCCCTAGCTTCAGCCTGAGGCAGTGCGGCGGCTGCCTGCGCCCGCTGCCAGTCATCAGCCCATCACTAGGTTGCGAGCAGCGGCCTGTAGCCTAGCACCTGCTTCTACTGATGCCCAGGGTCGAGGTCAAGGCAGCGCCAGGCAGGGCAGGGTGCTCAGATGGCAGAGGTGTGGAGACTGACCGCCCCAGTTCCAAGGCCCCCCTGCAGCTCCTGATCTGGCAAGTGATGGTGGTTGTGCGAAACGGTTACACTGGCTTGTAATCTGTTGGGTTGCTGCACCTTGACGGCAATGCCAACTCTCAACCAGACCCCGGCAGCTCACAACCCAGTATTGGAGCACATGGAGCACACGGCAGCAGCCCTGCACCCTGGTGACAGTGCCCGGGCTCATGACCAACAAGGACCTCGTGTCAGCATTGAAGGGCCCTGGCACACGGCGCCGCCTGAGAGCCCATCAGACCCATCAGACCACCCCACCAGGGCCCCCCACCCCCCACCCTCACAGCCTGCTGCTGCCCCCCTGGCAGGCGGTACCAGGGGCAGTGCAGTGGGGGAGTGCATCTGGGTCGGCCTGGCGCCGCCTGAGCGCCTGCAGCAAACACAGCTGCTCCAGGGCCACCCAGTCCTCAGGGCCCAGGGCTAGGGCGCAGCCATACCCCTGGGCGGCACCCAGGGGGTCACCCACCCCCTCCAGCCGGCCCCTGCTCAGCCCTGACTGCGCTCGCTCCCTCACGTCCACCAGCTGCAGACCACCCTGCTCCAGGCGGGGGGGTAGGGCGCTGGCCCTTGGAGCTGGCCCTGGCAATTCGGAGGGAGGGTGCCCCTGCTGCCCCAGCCGCCCCTGGACCTCCCACCTCTCCCTCCCTTGCCACACCCCAGGGGTCAGGGGGGTGCTAGGGCTAGGCTGCTGCGCCCTGCTGCCTGGGCTGCCCGTCACCTGCAGCAGTGGGTAAGGGTGCGTGCTGGGCGGCACTGAGACCCTACCCTTCTTGCTGGAGGGGGCCAGGTAAGGGGGTGCAGGGGCGGGGCGGCGCCTGGGGGTTGGGGTGGTGCCCGCGCCTGACATGGAGGGTGAGGGGGCAGAGGGGGTGGCCCAGCTGCTGCCCAGGGCCCTGCTGCCTGAGCTGTCTAGGTGTTCTGTCAGGGGGCCAGGTGGCCAGCCCCGCACAGTGTGGGAGGGCCTGGGGAGGGGGAGGGGGGTGCAGGGGGGGGCGGCTGGCTGACCTGCAGCAGCTGGGAGGGCGGCAGTGGAGCAGTCAGGCCACAGCTGGGTGTGCAGGAGGCGAGGGGGAGTGAGGGCCGGGCGCAAGCAGGTGACGGCCTGCTGGCTGTCCCAGGGCCAGACCCTTGCACTCAGGGGCACCTGCCTGTCAGCTTCCCAGTCGCCCCGCTGCTCCGCAGGCTGGCAGGCGGTGGCAGTGGACCCACTGGAGCTGTCCTTGCGGTGCAGCTGCCCGCCCAATGTAACCTCTGGGTCACACTCCAACTCACACTGCTGCTGCTGACGAGGGTGCTGATGGCGATAATGTTCCTGTTGCTGCTGCCCCTGCTGCATCTGCTGCTCATGTCGATTGTGTTCCTGCTGCTGCTGCCCCTGCTGCCCCTGCTGCTGCTGTAGCTGCTGCTGTTTGGGCTGTTGCTGGCGGCAGCGCAGCGCAGGGCAGCCACACTGATGCACCAGGGGCTGAGGGGTTGAAGGGGCCAGCTGTGCATGCAGTGCAGGGCCAGCACCACCATGCTCCAACGGCCCGCCCCCCTGGAGGTGTCTGCCAGGGCCAGGGTCACGGCCAGGGTCCACCTTAGCCCTGAGGCCCTGAGGGCAGCAACAGGGCAGCGGGAGCAGGGAGCAGCTAGGGTGGGCAGCAGCGGAGGTACTAGGACTCCTCCTGGGCCAGGCATAGCCAGGCCTGGCCCTGCCCTGCCCTGCAGCTGCTGCTGTGCCCCTCCCCGCTGTGCCTCAGCCCGGCTCACCTTGCTTAGCAGCAGGACCTGGGCCTGCACTGCGTCCAGCTGCTGCTGTAGCTCCTCCACCTCGCTGCTGGCACCGCCATTGGCACAGCCTGGGGCAGGGGTCACTGGGCAGGTCAGGCCACCCTGCTCCTCCAACGCCTGGCGCAGGGCCTGCAGGGCGGCAGCAGCAGCAGCAGCTGGCTCCTGGCTATGGAGCTGGCTGTGCTCCTCAACAAGGCCCTACTGCACCACCACCAGCTCCAACACCACCAGCACCGCCGCCACCACCAATAGCAGCAGCAGCAGCAGCAGCAGCAGCCGCCGCCATGACTGGACTCCTCCCTTGGCTATAGCCATTGCTTACACCACTCCACTCCACTGACCTGCTCCAGCCCAGCCCAGCTCCAGCTCCAGCTCCAGCCCTGTCACCAGCTGTCTCATCACCCAGGCCGTCTAGCCTGCCCTGGCTTCGCCCCCCTCCCCTGGCTGCAGGCCTTGCCCCCAGCCGCCTACCTGGACCAGGAGCTCCCGCTGCTGACAGTGGCGACGCACACTGCCACTGCTGATGGCTCGCACGATGCTTGCCAGGCTGGTCAGGCTGCGCTCGCCCCCTGAGCCCTGACCCCCCAGCAGCGGGCCCAGCAGCCGGCACTCCTCAACCAACCGCTGCTCATCCGCCTTGCAGGCCAGGCGCCCACTGAAGCGGCCCTGCATCAGGGACTTCCTGCAGCCAGGGCTGCAGCCAGGCAGATAGCAGGGAGGGCGGTGTTAGGGTAGGTCAGGTCAGGTGAGGGGTACTTTAGGTCAGGTGCCAGCTCTGCTGCCTACCACCAGCGATGCCTTGCTCGAGCAACAGGCGCCTGGGCATTGAGAGCCAGCTCCTACTTCACGGCACCAGCCTTCGCTAGTGCAGGTGTGCATCAACAAGTGGACATCAGGCCCTAGGCACACCGACCCTCCCTTCCCTTCAGGTGCAGGATCCTTAAGGGAGGCGCGTGCCGGAAAGACAGCAGCCACTCACTTGAGTGGGCTGGGCGGACATCCCGCCTCAACACCGGTTCCACAACCAACCATTCCATCCATAGCACACGCCAATGCTCTGTTGTTGAGATGCTGTGCTGTAGGCTCCGCCGCTGCGGTCAGACTGCAGGTGTTCGGGCCGGATGTTGTGTCCGGGGTCCACGGCGTGAACACACAGTCAGATACGCGAGGACGGCAAGCCGTTGTCGCTGCGTAGACAGCAAACGAAGCAGCGAGGGGATCAGCGCATTGGCTGAGGCCAACGGAGTCTTCGTGAGTGAGTCGCACACTGCCAGACATTGTGTTGCCCGACATTCCGACATCCCGACTGACCCGCACAGCTGCCGGCTGTTTCAAGTGTTTGCACTGCTCCTCGACGACTCGGGAGCTCGCGCGCCTTGGCTGAGCGTCGAAGACCGGCGCGTGAGCTGACAGTCTTTGACCAGTCGTATTCTTACTGCTTTTTGCGGTGACCTATGCTGTTCTCTTCCGGCGCTGTTGCGACGATGGTTCCGCTATAAGTGCGGAGTCTATTTTGTTCCCGGGGCCTCCTGTGATTGCGGGGACGCCAGCGTCGTGAGCGCTGTACTCGCGCTGCTCTTTGACAAGGCGGCCAAAGGGTGACCCATACCGACGTACAAAATGTAGGTGCCGCCATGAAAACCCCATGTTGAGGGCCACGCGGTTTAGTGTTAGAGGACTTGGCAGGCACAGTCTTCAATCAGAGGCTGTAGAGTGTTATGTGAAGGGTGGGGCTAGGCCAGATTGTTGCAGCACTCGGACCAGCGACAGTACAATCTAGAGGAGCAGCAAAGGGCCTGGCGCTGTCAGCAGCTCGCTTTGCAGCCTGCCAGCCCACACCAGCTGGGTGGCTGACACCAGAGGGGTGCTGCAGCAGCTACACAACATTTTTAGTAAGCCACACCCCTAGGGCACGACTGTTAACGTTAACATCCTGATGTTTGGGCCTGTTAACGTGGTGTAGTGGCGTTTTCACGCGTTTAAAAACGTTAGCAGCCCTATCCTTAAAACGTTTAATACGCGGCCCCTCCGCTACTAACAGCCACAAACCAAACTTGTGGTTGTTAATAGGGGAGGGGACTTGTTTGTGGCTGTTAGTAGCGGAGGGGACTTGTAAATAGGGCAACCACCGTCGCAATCTCAGTCTTCGTCATCGCAGTCAGATGCAGGCGAGATATGCTCGGACATCGAACAAAGACAGCAGGGAATAGATGCGCGGAGGTCAGCATCACACATGTCACACCAGATGAGAGAGCTCGAACGCTTTGAAAACGCCACTACACTAGATAACGACAAAACCGCTGCGTGCTAAAGGTTTAAACACGCTCGGCCTCGCACCGGCGCTAAACAGCTCTCGACCTCAGCCAGCGGCCGCGTCGCTACGCTCCGCGGCCGCTGGCTTCGGTCTCGAGCTGTTTAGCGCCGGTGCTCGGCCTCGCGTGTTTAAACCCTTTAGCACTGGCGGTTTTGTCGTTATCAACTACGTAACAAATGTTTAACGTAACGTTAACGCCTTGAGCCTAACACCCTGACGACCCGGAGTGCGATGGGGGTTTGATTGAGGTCTTCTGGCACATAGTATGCACGAATATGCAACACAGTACGCTCCCGACATCTAAGGAGCCAGGCAATAGGTTTCATTGAGTGGCTTTGCCTCCGAGCGGCTAAGCAAGCCGCTGAGTAAGCCGCGCAGTCATTGTGGTCCTTTTGTTGCAACAATTTTCGACACGGCTGGTTGCGCCTAGCATAACAAGCACACAAGCTTGACTAGCTTGTTGACCTTGTTTAATGCTGAAGTTGTAATGTGCCTCCCGTGGCGCCATAGAGAGATGTAGCCCCCCGGAGTATACTTAGCTAGTCCCGCTAGTGCGGAGAGTGCTTGGCTAGTTAGCCTGATAAGCCCCGCAGCCTGACTTGCACGACTGCACTGACTTGCACGCCTGACTTGCACGGCGCACTTTGTGCATTTGCGCTTGCGATGCTAGACGCCATCATGCCTGCCACCACCCCAGCTAACGGGACAATAGCCTCCTTGTTCGTCACCATTTAAAAAGATCGCCCCCAGAGCTACAGCCAACCCCAAAAGCTACAGCCGACCAGCCATGGCCTGCTACAAGACACCCTACCCCCTACCCGCTCCAGGCTGCACGCTGTCTGCCCCACGCTGCCCTGCCTCCCGCCCCACCATGACGCCGTTGGCTGTTGCTCGTTGTTGGTGGGACAATGCCAAGAGCCCCATGCAAGACAGGCGCAGCAACACTGAGTGGAGACTCACAATGGTATGCTGGTCCTTCCACGTTGTATTGGGACACGGAGGCGCATTGGTTCTTACATCCTTGATACCGCCTGGTCCACTATTCCAGTCTCGGGGAAGCCAAGAACTTAACCTAATTACCTGACTCAACCTCATCCTCAATCTTATCCAAACACGGGGATCACGTCAACTGATCCCCTACACACGTACTATCCCCCTTTTTCAGCCAGAAGTTATGCCAAGGGTTGGGCCTAGCATGAAGTCAAACTTGTCAAGCAATGCCTCATAATGAATATTGTAGGCACTGGGAATACGTCATCATGGCTGCTCGTTGCATGCATGTCAGTGCTCATGCTTATTACCCTCCCTCCCCATGATTTCAGCCGCAAGATCCCCTTCCTATCACATGGTTTTGGATGCTGCCAGAGTCCACCCAGGGCTCTGGTCCTGTTTAGGCATGCGAGGCAAGCCAGCCGCATTATCGTTGTCGGCCAGGCTGGGCACCGCTGCCTTGTGCGAGGGGCTCTGTGGCCGGGTTATGTACAGGTCGTAGCCGGCAATGACAGGCCGGTGGTCGGAGGAGGTCAGCTCCCCCACAGCACTGCAAGCAACGTCAGCATTGCCGGTGTGCAGCCAGGCAGCAGCAGCACAGGGGCGGAGGGAAGGCCGGGCACAGCAGGCTCGTAGGGGTTGTTAGTGCCAGCACCAGCATTGCGTCCCTCCAGCAGCCACACCAGGCTGGCTGCTGAACCCAATGGCAGCAGCTAGGCTGCCACCATGCTGTTGCAGAGGCACTGCCTAGGAAAAGCTGCAGCGGGCAGCTACCGGCAGTAGCAGCAGCACTGCACCTGCTCCTAACCCCTACCTGTAGTATAGCGGGGTGAGACAGCAGATGGTGGGCTTGGCGTTGCAGGCGTGCAGGATGCGGTCCGTCCAGGAGGGGATGTTGTTGGTGGGACAATGCCAAGAGTCAGAGCCTCCCAACTCTCTTGAAAAGAGGGTGTGTCCTTTACACGAGGTTTATTTCTCGCTCAGGATGCCGGTTGCGCATCGAAACACACCAGTGTGTAGAGGACTCGCTTGGCTACACGGAATGCCTGTCCTCAGCTCTATTAAATGTGTACATGATGCGCTACCTGGGCGTGAACCTGGCATACATTTTGTGGGCAGATATCACCATGCACGCCTCCTCCACCCTCGACCTTCCTAATGATGCCGTGATGACGCATACGCAAGTATGTGTGCAATCGCGCTTTGTGTCGCGATGGCCGGAACCGCGAGTTTGAAACCTAAGAAGCTGAAATGCTTCTTTAACGCACCCACACCACTGCTAATGCTGCGATTAAGACAGCTGCATACTTCTTAGCATCGATTAGCTTTCACTCGTCATTTGTGTCGCTCGCGCTGTCACGCGTAAGACGGAGTAGTTGTCTGCTCTAGCGGTTCAACAAGACACTATGTGCACCCTTCACCTTTGATTATAGTAGACTATCTGACCTGATAGTCAAACTGACCGCGGGACTCTTCATACTCAAGCCTTTTCTGCTCGTTTCGCTGTCTACGCCCCGTATTCGTTGTAGCCAGAGCATGTGTGCAGATGCGCAGTCTTCGTTCTGTCGCTAAAGCGGTTTCAGTCATCACCACCGGTTCGGTCCACGGTGCTAACACCAACTGTCAAATGCATTCCCACTCCCACCTGGCCCGACTCGCACCCCTCTAGACTTCATAGCAAAGCACCCAAGCAACACCACTATTCACATCCACATTGACCACTTGCATGTGCTGCCTCTACCAAGATTGGCCCTACCAGCCTTGGTGCGTTTGCTGAGACCACCCATAGGGTGGCTGGCTGAGCTTGGGTCAGATTAGGGTGGGCGGTAGGTGGAGCCGGGCTAGGAGGTGGTGGTGATCGTCGTAGTGGTGGTTGTGGTGGTGGCGGCTGAGATTGGGTAAGCCACCAATAGTTGCCAACCATGCTGTTGAGGGTCAGCTATGCACGAAGTTGCCTACCATGTTGTTGAGGGTTAGCTATGCATAAGGTGGCTGTAACTGTAAGGTGGGGACTTAAGGCTGAGGATGCCAACATGGGTGTAGAGATTAGGAGGGGGTGGTGGTAGGCACATGGTGTAGGGCAGGGTTGGGCAGTAACTTACCAGCAGGTTGGTGAAGGGAGAGGGGGCTTGCTCTTTGCTGCAGGGTAGGGGAGGGAGAGGACTGCAATGTCAGGGGGGGGGGTGGAGGGGGAGGGGAAACGTAGGAGGGCTGGGCTGAGCTGGGCTGGGTGGTGGTGGCAGGCTAGGAGGTGGTGGTGGTGGTGGTAGTGGTGGTGGTGTTGCCAGAGATTGGGTAAGAGGGCTCCTGCAGCAGTAGACAAAGATGTTGTTGGGGGTAGCTATGCACGAAGTGGATAACTTCCTGTTTACTTATGCTTTGTCTACATTGAGAGCGGTAGCAAGGGCGGGTCATTCTGCTACATAGCACAACAGCAACATAGCAAGCTTGGTGTAGGCTGCACACCTTGAAATGGAAGGTACATCTAAGCTTTAGGGTCATCAACGGGTATGCCTCCACAGAAGTAGAACTGGGCGCGCGTCTACATCCAGGAAACACTGTCGGGTTAACTGAGCCGGGAGGAATCACAAGCGCCGGCTGTACTTGCCTTCAGAGCGTTAGGAGGCAACCACGGTATTGCGAAGCACTCCCACAGCTGACTTGCGCTGCGCGATGTGGTGAGAGCGACCGGCTGATTGGTGGGCGCACTTTTTCGTTTACGGGGTTCCTGGCATTACGGGCGTATAGAAGACTAAGCGGTCATCGCATGCCGCACGGTGCTACGTTAATCGCACACGTCTCGGCACCGGAATGTCCATGACATGGTTGTGTAAAAGGTTTTATCAGAGTTGGGAGGGTCTGACCAAGAGCCCCATGCAAGACAGGCGCAGCAACACTGAGTGGAGACTCACAATGGTATGCTGGTCCTTCCACGTTGTATTGGGACACGGAGGCGCATTGGTTCTTACATCCTTGATACCGCCTGGTCCACTATTCCAGTCTCGGGGAAGCCAAGAACTTAACCTAATTACCTGACTCAACCTCATCCTCAATCTTATCCAAACACGGGGATCACGTCAACTGATCCCCTACACACGTACTATCCCCCTTTTTCAGCCAGAAGTTATGCCAAGGGTTGGGCCTAGCATGAAGTCAAACTTGTCAAGCAATGCCTCATAATGAATATTGTAGGCACTGGGAATACGTCATCATGGCTGCTCGTTGCATGCATGTCAGTGCTCATGCTTATTACCCTCCCTCCCCATGATTTCAGCCGCAAGATCCCCTTCCTATCACATGGTTTTGGATGCTGCCAGAGTCCACCCAGGGCTCTGGTCCTGTTTAGGCATGCGAGGCAAGCCAGCCGCATTATCGTTGTCGGCCAGGCTGGGCACCGCTGCCTTGTGCGAGGGGCTCTGTGGCCGGGTTATGTACAGGTCGTAGCCGGCAATGACAGGCCGGTGGTCGGAGGAGGTCAGCTCCCCCACAGCACTGCAAGCAACGTCAGCATTGCCGGTGTGCAGCCAGGCAGCAGCAGCACAGGGGCGGAGGGAAGGCCGGGCACAGCAGGCTCGTAGGGGTTGTTAGTGCCAGCACCAGCATTGCGTCCCTCCAGCAGCCACACCAGGCTGGCTGCTGAACCCAATGGCAGCAGCTAGGCTGCCACCATGCTGTTGCAGAGGCACTGCCTAGGAAAAGCTGCAGCGGGCAGCTACCGGCAGTAGCAGCAGCACTGCACCTGCTCCTAACCCCTACCTGTAGTATAGCGGGGTGAGACAGCAGATGGTGGGCTTGGCGTTGCAGGCGTGCAGGATGCGGTCCGTCCAGGAGGGGATGTTGTTGGTGGGACAATGCCAAGAGTCAGAGTGTAGCGTTCAGAAAGAACGCGCCTTAAATCTTTTCAGTGTGTGAACGCCATGCAACGCTAACCGCAGTTACAGGTGTCAGACTGCTGCAGCGCAACCAGGCTAAGACATAGAACGGCCTCCGGGGATCGAACCCGAATGGTGGGCAGCAGTACAGCCCACCACTTAACCTGCCTGTATCACACTTCAGCAGTGACACTAGCGCCGATCCGCTTAGTGCAGAATCGGAACGCTACATTCCTCCCCCTCCTAAGGGATGGCCGTTCCGCCCATAGGCCATCATGGCATGGACTCGCAGTACATGACCGCTAATTTGGAACTCCTGCCCATCCGGACGCAGGTCGCTCACTGGAGGTTATGGTCACCATGGACCCTTCAGCCCAGACTCACAGAGCCAGTGGACGCTGGGAACAAGACAAGCCAGACTCACATGAGCAACTGGACCCAAAGCACACCAAGGCACATAGCATGCAGCAAAGCAACCAGCACGACCACATGGAGCCCATGTCCCACATTTAAATCACAGCAAGCCATGCTGAGCCTTATACAAGTTCACGCAATCAGGGGCATTTGCTAGATTGCTGGCTGGCTCCCAGGTGTTGTCAGAGTCATCATAACCCTTCCACTTGACGAGGTACTCCTTTGCTTTACCTGCACGCACATGCCGGTGGTTCACAATGCGCTCTACTTCATACTGTGGGGAATCATCTAACCAGCCCAGCTCAGTGGGGGGTAGACGACCAAAGTTGCCCTCATAGGGTCTTAACAGTGACACATGGAAGACAGGATGAATCCTGGACATGGCTTGTGGCAGGGTCAGCTTTACAGCGTCTCTACCCACAAGAGCTTCAATCCTGAAAGGCCCCACATACCGTGGCAGCAGCTTCCTGGCTTTGCCCACCATGTTACGCAGATTCATGGTACTAAGCAGCACACGGTCACCCACTTGGAACATACTGTCCGCGGATTTCCTGTGTGGATTAACATCATTTGACTGCCGACTTTGTGCCAGTTTCATACATCTCCTGGCTTCTAGAACACCTTTCTCCCAGCCATCAGCGAAGAACTGGGCCATGGGAGGTGGCAACCGAGGTAACTCATGGGTCACCGGTGTCACTGGGGACTGTCCATAGTTAATCAGGAAAGGTGTAGACTTAATGCTTTCTTGCCATGAGTTATTAATTGCAAACTCGGCGAACGAGAGGTGTTTAGGCCAGTCTCGTTGAGTGGGAGAGATATAATGCCGAAGCATCTCTTCCAACACTTTGTTGTACCGCTCAACCTGCCCATTTGACTGGGGGTGATAGCTGGAGGTAAGGGAATGTTTCATGCCTACTAGCTTGCATACAGCTTGCCAGAACTTGCTCACGAATAGGGAGCCCCGATCACTCACAACTTCAGAGGGTAGTCCATGATGGACAAATACCTTATCAATGAAGAGTTGTGCAAACTCAGGAGCATCCATGCTTTCCTTACATGGCACTAGATGCACCATTTTGGAGAGCCTGTCAACGAATACACAGATGGAATCATATCCATGTGATCCGGACGGTAGTTTGGTTATGAAGTCCATGTGCATGACTTCCCAGCGGTATCCAGGTATAGACAGAGGATGAAGGAATCCCCATGGCTTAGCTGTAACCGACTTGTTTCTCTGGCATGCATCACATGTTGTTACATAGTGACGCACATCAGTGCGTAAGTGTTTCCACCAAAACACACGCATGACACGCTCCAACGTCTTAGTGATCCCAACGTGGCCAGCATACTTAGCATCATGCATCTCATGCAAGATATGCTCTCGTAGCTGTTTGTCACGGGGCACAATAATGGTACGTCGTTTGTTATGTCTCCATAAGCCATGTTCATCCAGGTAAAAGTTCTTTGTCTTCCTACGCTTGGTGAAGTTGGAATCAGCAGCATAAGCTCTGACCAACCACTCATGCAGGTTTGACAGAGGACCTGGTGGTTTGGGTACACTGGGTTCTCCATCTGCTGGTACATCAGCAGCCCAAGTGACACGCTTATTGGGTGGCCTGACGGCAGCACCAGCACCTTGGCTTGGTGGTGGTTGTGTGGGTGGCGCAGCGGCATCACCAGCACTGTTTTTCTGCGCCTCAGCACAAGTTTCCTCCCCCTCCTGAGAACGACGCTGGCTTCTAGTCGTCACTAGAATACTACGCACATCATCTGCACCAGAGCCCTTACACGTCTGCAATGGGGCTGCTGGAATGCGTGACAACGGGTCAGCAGGATTAGATATACCAGGTAGATATTCAATGGTATATGAGAAGCGGGCCAGGAATTCCATCCATCTAGTCTGCCTGCGTGAGAGTATAGTTTGAGTAGGCAGAGAGATGAGCGGCTTGTGATCTGTGTACAGTGTGAATGGTACCCCTTCCAGGTAGCATCGCCACTGTTGGCAAGCAGATACCAATGCCAGCAGTTCCTGTTCGCCCGTGGTGTAATTAATCTCAGCAGGAATCAATTTCCTGGAGTAATACGCCAAAGGGTAGCCATCCTGCATCAGGACTGCACCGATGCCCTCAAGGGACGCATCGCAGTGCACCTGAAACGGTTTGCTGTGATCAGGAAGCTTGAGCATAGGCACATTAGAAATGGCCTGCTTCAGAGCATTGAAGGCATCCAGCTCAGCCTGAGGCCATGCTTTCCAAGGGAAGGACTCCTTCTTGGGGCCAGTCAGGTTAGTGAGGGGTGCAGCAATAGTGCTAAAATTATGTACAAATTTACGTACATAGTTAGCAGCGCCCAGGAAAGACTGCAGAGTTTTGAGGCTAGTAGGTACTGGCCATTCAGAGATTGCAGTAACTTTACACGGGTCAACAGAGATGCCTTGAGCACTAATAATATGGCCCAGGAACTTCAGTGTTCTTTGCATAAATTCACATTTAGATAGCTTAGCATAAAATTTATTTTTACGCAGTAAGTCAAACACACGCCTGAGGTGGACTAGGTGCTCCTCACTGTTCTTGGACATCACCAGGATGTCATCAAGATACACGAGTGCACAGTCATTTATCACCTCAGCAAATGCTTCATTCATTACACGTTGGAACGTGGCAGGAGCATTTGTCAGGCCAAAACACAGTACCTTGAATTGGTAGTGCCCCATGGGAGTCCTGAACGCGGTCTTAGGGACATCCTCAGCCGGGATGCGGATCTGGTGGTAACCAGCCTGCAGATCAAGGGAGGAGAACACAGTTTTTCCTGCTAGCTGATCAAACAGATCATCAATGCGTGGCAAAGGATACTGGTCCCTAATTGTAATCTTATTTAGCTGGCGGTAATCAATACACATGCGCAGCTCACCTGATTTCTTCTGGACAAACAGCACAGGTGCAGCATAGGGTGATGAGCTGGGCTCTATCAGGCCTTTAGCTAGCAGGTCAGTGATCTGTTTACGCAGTTCATCTTGCTCAGGTTTGGACATCCTATAGCTGGGCCTAGCTGGAGGCTTGCCATCAGGCTGCAAGGGGATAGAATGCCCTACTGCACGCTCTGGCGGGAGTCCGGTGATAGGTTGGAATACATCAGAGTATTCATCAAGCAATTCTTGCAGGTGCTGCCTCTGTGCATGGGACACAGCGTCTACTGGTAAGGCAAGGTCTTCTAGAGACACCATAGCCACCATGGCTGAGCCACCCTTACGCAGCCATCTGGCAGCCTGCTTTGCTGTCACAAGAGCCTTTGGATTGGCTTTGGACACAGCAGCCAGGACAGCAGCAGGTGGGCGGGGCAGTGAGTGGGTGGATCCAGGTGGCCTTGTGGCAGCACTCTGGCCAGCAGCACTTTGATCACCTATGTGTGGGTGCAAGGTTTTGTTACCTTGGGGAGTGCGCAGGGTGAGAGTCTTGTCGACGTAGTCGACCAAGGCTCCCTGCACAGTCAACCAGTCAGCACCCAGGAGCACGTCATAAGCATGAACCAGGTCAGGCATGACAGTCAACAGGCACACGCAGCAGAAGCTGTTGATGCGCAGCTGTACTTTGACATAATGCTCACATATCACAGGCTGGTTGTTGGCAACATCAAACCTGAGTGACATGGGATAAGTAAACACTGGGATGTTATGCAGCTGAACAAAGCTAGCACTGATGAGTGATGCATCAGCACCACTATCAGCTAACATGTGACAGGCATGAGTATCAATGGTGCCAGCAAACTGGAACCTCACCTTGTCGTCTTGACCAGAGACCCCCAAGATGACTTGAGAAGGTACACGGGGACAACACAGGGCAGTCTTACACGAGAGAATATGACCCACACAAGGGTCAGCAGCACTGAAACAGGACCCACAGTTCTGAGCTGCTGTCACAGCAGTCTGCTCAGAGAACGCATGGCCATCAACAGTTGGATCAGGGAAAGGCTGGCTCATAGCATGCACAGCAACACCATCAACAACCATCAGCTGGGGCTCAGTCCCAGTCATTTCAGTAGCACAGGTGCATAAGACAGGTTCATCAGCATGTACCGCAGCACAGGCATGGCACTGTCCTGGCTGGGCAACACCTCACTTTCCATTGGCAGATGCAATCCTGCCCTTCTTTGGCTCAGAGTCATTGTTCTCAGAGGAGCGCTTCCCTGCAGCCTTAGCATCAGCAGGAGGGCGAGGGTAGCCAGACAGCTTCCTGGCTTCCAGAGCTGGCAGTTCCTTGTAGGGACACAGTGGCTTGAGATGCCTGGGATCATAGCAGTGGTGGCAATACTGGCCTGGCTTCATGTTGGACTGCTCAGCAGCCTCCTCAGCCTTCTGCTTCATAATGACACGGTAGCCAGCAGCAGGACCAGCAGCCATGCCAGCCCTGAAGCCTCTGGATCTGAAGCTGGGGGGTTTGGCAGGTGGGTCGCTCTGGGTGCTCTTAGGAGGACGAGGGTTGCTTGCTTTGTCTAGGCCATCCACCAGCTGCTTGGCCTGCACCGCAGCAACATGCCGCTTGGAGCCGACTGCTTCAGCAAGGATCTCAGCAGCACGCTGAGCCTGCCTGGCAGAGTCAATAGCCTGAGCCAGGGTGAAGGCAGGAAAAGGAGCAGAATCCCTTAGGACTGCCTTTTTCAGCTCAGATGTCAGTCCCTTGATAAACAGGGAGACAAGCAAACTCTCATCCATGCACTGGACACCAGCGGTCAGCAGATTGTTCCTGAAAGCAGTGATATATTCATTGAGCAGGAGCTGGGACGACATGCGAATGCTGCCTTCAAGTAGCTGTTTCTGGGCATCAGTCTGATCATCACGCAAGTCGTCTCCTGTATACTCAAGAAAGGACATTCGCAGATAAGGCCAGGTAGGTGCAGTGCGTGTCTGTGCGAAGTGAGCAGCGCGGATGGATGGCAACCAAGCATCACGAGCAGCCCCGGACAGGAATGCAGGAAAAACAGAGGCAATGTCCAGGTTGAAGCGCTGGCAATGTGCTTCTAAGTCGTCACAGAAGGCAGAGGCCCTGCGACGAGACTTGGTGCAATTGTCTGTCCACTTGTCAGGGCCAGGCACAGATTTAGCAGCTGGAGCCTGACTATTAACCTGAGGAAAGAGGTGGTGCAGAGCGCCGCCTCTCCCACCGATTGAATTGAAGGTACCAGGAATACACGCAGGGCGTGTACCTGACCGACTTGGGGACGGAGTGCGCATACTAAACAGCCTGTCCTGAATGGAGGGAGGGGACCCTGGGAATAGACCCACCTTTTCAGCCAGCGCAGCCAGAGTGCGATCTGTCAGCTTTTGGCGAGATTTCATCTTGGCCAGCTCGGTTTTAGCCTCCTTCAGCTGGTCCTGCGTGTCCAGCAGCGACTGGGCCAGCTGGTCTGCGGAAGACAGGTCAATCTCGCCCTCAGAGACGTCGTCAGCCTCTTCTTCCTCATCCTGCTCCTCCTCTTCGTCTTCTTCATCGCCTGGAGGGACTGGGCCATCGCCCTGCCCATTCCGCGGCGGAGTTGCAGCAGGAAAACCGTCGGGGAACAAAGCCGCCCTTAGGGACCTGGCAAACTCGCGATCAGATAGGGCCTGGGCCAATATGGCCTGGGAACCCGCAGGACCGCCGGCTGAGCCAGCGCCTGGTGTGTCGCCATTCGGCGTAGTGTCAGTCATGGTGCGGCCAGTCACTGAGGTATCGGAATACGGAAACCAATGTAGCGTTCAGAAAGAACGCGCCTTAAATCTTTTCAGTGTGTGAACGCCATGCAACGCTAACCGCAGTTACAGGTGTCAGACTGCTGCAGCGCAACCAGGCTAAGACATAGAACGGCCTCCGGGGATCGAACCCGAATGGTGGGCAGCAGTACAGCCCACCACTTAACCTGCCTGTATCACACTTCAGCAGTGACACTAGCGCCGATCCGCTTAGTGCAGAATCGGAACGCTACACAGAGCCTCCCAACTCTCTTGAAAAGAGGGTGTGTCCTTTACACGAGGTTTATTTCTCGCTCAGGATGCCGGTTGCGCATCGAAACACACCAGTGTGTAGAGGACTCGCTTGGCTACACGGAATGCCTGTCCTCAGCTCTATTAAATGTGTACATGATGCGCTACCTGGGCGTGAACCTGGCATACATTTTGTGGGCAGATATCACCATGCACGCCTCCTCCACCCTCGACCTTCCTAATGATGCCGTGATGACGCATACGCAAGTATGTGTGCAATCGCGCTTTGTGTCGCGATGGCCGGAACCGCGAGTTTGAAACCTAAGAAGCTGAAATGCTTCTTTAACGCACCCACACCACTGCTAATGCTGCGATTAAGACAGCTGCATACTTCTTAGCATCGATTAGCTTTCACTCGTCATTTGTGTCGCTCGCGCTGTCACGCGTAAGACGGAGTAGTTGTCTGCTCTAGCGGTTCAACAAGACACTATGTGCACCCTTCACCTTTGATTATAGTAGACTATCTGACCTGATAGTCAAACTGACCGCGGGACTCTTCATACTCAAGCCTTTTCTGCTCGTTTCGCTGTCTACGCCCCGTATTCGTTGTAGCCAGAGCATGTGTGCAGATGCGCAGTCTTCGTTCTGTCGCTAAAGCGGTTTCAGTCATCACCACCGGTTCGGTCCACGGTGCTAACACCAACTGTCAAATGCATTCCCACTCCCACCTGGCCCGACTCGCACCCCTCTAGACTTCATAGCAAAGCACCCAAGCAACACCACTATTCACATCCACATTGACCACTTGCATGTGCTGCCTCTACCAAGATTGGCCCTACCAGCCTTGGTGCGTTTGCTGAGACCACCCATAGGGTGGCTGGCTGAGCTTGGGTCAGATTAGGGTGGGCGGTAGGTGGAGCCGGGCTAGGAGGTGGTGGTGATCGTCGTAGTGGTGGTTGTGGTGGTGGCGGCTGAGATTGGGTAAGCCACCAATAGTTGCCAACCATGCTGTTGAGGGTCAGCTATGCACGAAGTTGCCTACCATGTTGTTGAGGGTTAGCTATGCATAAGGTGGCTGTAACTGTAAGGTGGGGACTTAAGGCTGAGGATGCCAACATGGGTGTAGAGATTAGGAGGGGGTGGTGGTAGGCACATGGTGTAGGGCAGGGTTGGGCAGTAACTTACCAGCAGGTTGGTGAAGGGAGAGGGGGCTTGCTCTTTGCTGCAGGGTAGGGGAGGGAGAGGACTGCAATGTCAGGGGGGGGGGGTGGAGGGGGAGGGGAAACGTAGGAGGGCTGGGCTGAGCTGGGCTGGGTGGTGGTGGCAGGCTAGGAGGTGGTGGTGGTGGTGGTAGTGGTGGTGGTGTTGCCAGAGATTGGGTAAGAGGGCTCCTGCAGCAGTAGACAAAGATGTTGTTGGGGGTAGCTATGCACGAAGTGGATAACTTCCTGTTTACTTATGCTTTGTCTACATTGAGAGCGGTAGCAAGGGCGGGTCATTCTGCTACATAGCACAACAGCAACATAGCAAGCTTGGTGTAGGCTGCACACCTTGAAATGGAAGGTACATCTAAGCTTTAGGGTCATCAACGGGTATGCCTCCACAGAAGTAGAACTGGGCGCGCGTCTACATCCAGGAAACACTGTCGGGTTAACTGAGCCGGGAGGAATCACAAGCGCCGGCTGTACTTGCCTTCAGAGCGTTAGGAGGCAACCACGGTATTGCGAAGCACTCCCACAGCTGACTTGCGCTGCGCGATGTGGTGAGAGCGACCGGCTGATTGGTGGGCGCACTTTTTCGTTTACGGGGTTCCTGGCATTACGGGCGTATAGAAGACTAAGCGGTCATCGCATGCCGCACGGTGCTACGTTAATCGCACACGTCTCGGCACCGGAATGTCCATGACATGGTTGTGTAAAAGGTTTTATCAGAGTTGGGAGGGTCTGACCAAGAGCCCCATGCAAGACAGGCGCAGCAACACTGAGTGGAGACTCACAATGGTATGCTGGTCCTTCCACGTTGTATTGGGACACGGAGGCGCATTGGTTCTTACATCCTTGATACCGCCTGGTCCACTATTCCAGTCTCGGGGAAGCCAAGAACTTAACCTAATTACCTGACTCAACCTCATCCTCAATCTTATCCAAACACGGGGATCACGTCAACTGATCCCCTACACACGTACTATCCCCCTTTTTCAGCCAGAAGTTATGCCAAGGGTTGGGCCTAGCATGAAGTCAAACTTGTCAAGCAATGCCTCATAATGAATATTGTAGGCACTGGGAATACGTCATCATGGCTGCTCGTTGCATGCATGTCAGTGCTCATGCTTATTACCCTCCCTCCCCATGATTTCAGCCGCAAGATCCCCTTCCTATCACATGGTTTTGGATGCTGCCAGAGTCCACCCAGGGCTCTGGTCCTGTTTAGGCATGCGAGGCAAGCCAGCCGCATTATCGTTGTCGGCCAGGCTGGGCACCGCTGCCTTGTGCGAGGGGCTCTGTGGCCGGGTTATGTACAGGTCGTAGCCGGCAATGACAGGCCGGTGGTCGGAGGAGGTCAGCTCCCCCACAGCACTGCAAGCAACGTCAGCATTGCCGGTGTGCAGCCAGGCAGCAGCAGCACAGGGGCGGAGGGAAGGCCGGCCACAGCAGGCTCGTAGGGGTTGTTAGTGCCAGCACCAGCATTGCGTCCCTCCAGCAGCCACACCAGGCTGGCTGCTGAACCCAATGGCAGCAGCTAGGCTGCCACCATGCTGTTGCAGAGGCACTGCCTAGGAAAAGCTGCAGCGGGCAGCTACCGGCAGTAGCAGCAGCACTGCACCTGCTCCTAACCCCTACCTGTAGTACAGCGGGGTGAGACAGCAGATGGTGGGCTTGGCGTTGCAGGCGTGCAGGATGCGGTCCGTCCAGGAGGGGATGCGCTTCAGGCTGTACTCCTCGCTGTGCGCCACATACTTGAAGGTGGGCGGGAAGTGGATGGCCTGCTCCTCCAGCCCCTGCAGCCCACAGCCAGCGCTGCCCAGCTCACAAGGGGGCCTGGCTGTTGTGAATGTACCCCGTTGATCTGCCAGCCTGGCATGGCTGCTGGATCTCTAGCTATCTGCACGGCTGCACCAACAGAGTGAGCGGAGGCTCATAGGGGCGGCTGCCTGCTGCTGTAACAGCTACCCTCACATATCCTCATAAGCAGCCGCTCATAAAGCACGCACCAAATATGCAGCGTAAGTAAGTCGCGAGAGTGAGAGTCGTGAGCGTGGAGACAGTCGCAAAGTGCCGTCTACTACAAATTGCAATGAGGGGCAAGAGCGCAAGGGCGCGGATGAGCCCAAACAGCCCAAACCCTAGCAGCCTGAGCCCAAGTCCAAGCGAAAGCCTGACAACCTGAGCTGGGTAGGCCCTGTCTCGCCCTGTCTTTGGCAACGCAGGCATCGGCACGCGGGGTGGGTGGGGGGCCAAGGCTGTGCTGCAGGCCTGCCGCAAGGTGGTGGAGGGGGCCAACAGCGGCAAGCCAACCGACAGGGTGCCAGGCAAGGTGGTGACTTTGGATGAGTTCCGCACCAGCAGGGTCAGCTCGGCTATGAACAGCCCACAGCCCTGTGAGAGGAAGCTGGACCGCAGCAAGCCCACCAGGCCTGAGGGCTGGAAGCTCAAGCCAGGTCAGGTGCAGAACCGCTTGTTGCGATCAGCCTGGAGCAAGCGGTTTGAGGCGCCAGTGCGGGGGCTCATGTGGTGCCCTTGGTAGCATCAGGCCACCCCTGGTGACCTTGGCAGATGGGTAGACAGGGACTGCAACGCAGCCCTCAACCTCCAGCGGGCAGGGGAGAGCAAGTGGCGCCCATTGGAACTGTGCAGGTGGCAACACCGAGGAGCGGCTGCTGCCAAGGGCAAGGAGTTCCCAGCATTGGGCTTCAAGAAGCTGCG